>JAIFOV010000505.1:0-227475 GCA_020654155.1 Novius pumilus
GACATGCCCAAATTTTTCCGGAACTCATGTCCATCTTATCAACAATACTGTCATACAATGTTCCTCCGTTTTTAAGAAACATTTCTGTAGTCACATATGCATGGATTATCTGAAAGTTACCGTCATTAATAAGATTAAGTAGGACTTCCATTATTTCATCCGACAGCCAATTATTTGCGTTGAGTGTATCGAAATCATTGATTCTCACTTCACCTCCCACTTCTTTTGGGAACCTTGCAACAATGTATCTTGTATCTTTCGATGGCAAAAACTGATAATAATCAGGACTACCGGCAATTAAACCATTGTCATACAGTTCGAAGGGCTTTGTTCTTTCCCGGTTTGCTGCCTCTTCACAAAGTATACATTCAAACGATCCACCTTCTTTTGGTGTGAAATTTAGGCATTCGAAATGGATCCATTTTTTACAGTGTTTCGTCGAAAACTCGCCTATGGAGAGAATTTTCATAGTTAGGAATGAACATAAATAATTTACACAGGAAATGGTACTTAAATAAAACACTGGATTGCTGGGAAAAGTTGAACTAAAAAACCCAGTTTATTTGCTTTGGTTGACAATGAATTGAATCGATAAATTGAACTAATTAATGCATCTATGATTACAAAGAAATTAGATTGACTCGGCAACGGCGACGTTGCGATTGTTGTGGTTTGATAACACTGCGTAACAAAAAAATTTTTTTGGAAAATCGTCCAGGGTTTTCCACCGGAATTCGACTAATGGTGATGCTCTGAGTTCGAAAATGCCCTTTGTTTTTTTCAATCAGGTCAGGTTTGTTCGCTACAGACATTTAAGTGAAAAACCATTTTCCGTCCAAAAGCCCAATTCCTGCGGATCATAAACATTCGGTTTTCCGTTTTCCTGGGGAAATAAAGGTCAACGGATCCAAATTCATTCATTTATTACATACCGGATTACATTTGATAAGCTTAATACATGTACATGAGCGTTACGGGACACAAATGTTCAGAATTCACGGCGTAAATCCCCGTTTCCTCGATTTCCGTGTGTGGGCAGCTGCTAGGTTGTCTCTCTTGAGCGACCAGCAGTAGTCCGCGAGCATGACTGCATGACCTCCCCTGGTACCTCTCCTCCATTTGACGCATGTCCTGATGGAACCTTTCTCCCTGTTCGTCGCTGACCGCACCAAGGTTTTCAGGAAACCTCTCCATGTGTGAGAACAGGAAATGCATCTTTATACTCATCAAACACCCGAGGTTTTGGAAGTTCTTTATCATGCAGTTGATGAGTGTGCCGTAGTTTGGTGCCTTCTTGTTCCCCAGGAAGTTTTTCACCACCTGCACAAACGACCTCCAGGCGGCGCTCTCTAGCGTGTTCATGGAGTTTTCGAACTCTGTGTCCATGATGAGCTTCCGTATCTGTGGGCCATCGAAAATGCCGGCCTTCAGCTTCTCCATGGTCACTGCAGGAAGGCTCGGCACAGGTAGTTGAAGCACCTCCCATCCTTGTCCAGAGCGCGCGTGAACTGTTTCATTAACCCAAGCTTGATGTGAAGCGGTGGGAACAAAATCTTTTCCCGGTCAACAAGAGGTGCGTTTATGATGTTGCTCGCCCCAGGTACTAACTGCTCTCGCGCCGGCCACTCTTTCTTCACATAGTGCTGGGCTCTGTCTCGACTGTCCCACTTACATATAAAGCATGGGTACTTTGTGTACCCGGACTGCTGCCCAAGTAGAAAGTTCACCATCTTAAGGTCGACGCAGATGAGCCATTGGTGCTGCTCATATTGGATTTTTTCGAGCACGTACTTGACTGCTTCATATTTCTCTTTGAGAGTTGTGGAGTGCGCAAGAGGAATTGAGGCGAACTCGTTCCCGTTGTGGATGAGCACACTCTTCAAAGAGCGCTTGCTACTGTCGATGAAGAGTCGCCAATCTCTCGCATCATATTGAGGAGCGCCGAGTTTAGCAAGAAGACCGGCGACATCTAGGCAGTACACGAGGTCTTTCTCCTCGCAGAAGTAGCCCATGTAGTCCTGATGCCTTCTACGAAAGAACGTGATACGCGCGTCCTCACCGAGTAGCTTTTTCTCTTTGAGTCTGGAGGCCAACAGCTCGGCGGAAGTCTTCGACAAGCTGAGATCCCGAACCAGATCATTAAGCTCACATTGTGAAAAGGGCTGCGGACCATCTTGTGTGTCATACTCCTCCTCTGTTGTATCTCCTCCCTCATATGCAGTGGTGGCCTCGTCGTCGCTGTCAGGAAGCTCTCTGCACGCTGGTACAGGAAGTTCTTCGCAGTGAGCAACTGGACGGCGGGCAGATGGAAGGTCGGGGTACTGGAGGGTGCTCCGATTCTTCCGGTTGATGCCAGTAGTATTGATAGTGCAGAAGTAACAATCCGATTCATGGTCAGACGGCTCCCTCCAAACCATCGGAATCCCAAACTTTAGTGACGTTTTCGAGCCCTTCGTCCACCGCCGGAGATATTCCACGCACGTCTTGCACACCGTGTGCGGTGCCCAGGACTTATCTTGGTCACCCAGCTTGACTTGAAAGTAAGCCTGGTAGGCGCGCTTCACAAAGCTTGTGATGCCCTTCCTGTGCATCGCCAGCGTGTATTCCCCGCAAATGTAGCAGAACACGTCCGGATTATTCCTGCATGACCGTCGCGCCGAAGCCATATCAATACCCGGAAAATAAAGATAAAAAGTCAATTCGTCATTTGGAAACAGAAACACATCAGAAGCAACTTATATATGAATACTTGGCTATATCCTTCAAGAAAACTAGGATTGAACTCAAAACCCCAAATTATCATATGTATAGCTCGTCAGGTAGGCCTATGGCTGTATCTCATAAAGTTGACCTGATAGAGCAAAACCAAGGTGATATTTGGACTCAGAACACCAAAATTAGTCTAAAATGCTGAGAAACCCCGGACGATTTTTGTTTGTTACCCAGTGTAATTGATTCGGCAACGGCGACGTTGCGATTGTTGTGATAATGATAATTGATTCGGCAACGGCGACGTTGCGATTGTTCTGATTGATAATTGATTCGGCAACGGCGATTGCGATTGTTCTGATTTGATAATTGATTCGGCAACGGCAACGTTGCGATTGTTATGATAATGATAATTGATTCGGCAACGGCGACGTTGCAATTGCACTCGGTGCAATGATCGATATGTTCAGTACTTACAGTTCGACAACGGCGACGTTGCGATCGTACACTCACTTTCACTCGTATGGCACCGCGATCCGATTCCGAATGCCTGATTGTAAAAGAATGTCTCTGTCTTTTGATATGCAAGCTAAAGTGCGTTCAGCGCGTCTCGCTCCTTTTGGTTTCCCCTTTTTTTATTTAATATTTGAATGTGTTATACCGAGGTGGTTAGGAATGCGCGAACATCCCCCCGGTTGCGAATGAGCAATGGTTTGATATATGGTCTGAGATAGATAGTGATAACCACAACTTTATGATGATTTATATATATAAAAAAAATAAAATAATACTAGTCATTACAATAAAAATAAAGAACCTGAAAAATGGTAATCCTCATACATTAAATGATGCACAAATAAAGCAAAACTCAAAATGAAAAAAAAAAAAATATACTTATATGTAAAAAAAAAAAATAAAAATGAAAAAAAGAAACCCAGGGCGACCTATCGGGTTTGTTGTTCGAGTGGCAATAGGCATAGCTGAGTGACGTTCCTCTTCATTTTCCTTGGGCTGTTCTGGTTACTACTCGAGTCACCCCATCGCTGCCAGGATGGATTTCTTCTACGATTCCCAATTTCCATTGCATACATGGTGTGTTTTTATCAATGAGGACAACCAAATTCCTTGTTGGAGATTGCAATTACCGGTATGTCATTTTACCTTTTTGTACCTCATTAAGGTACTCAATATGCCAGCGTTTCCAAAAGTGTTGCCGCGCCTTTGTGATGAATCGCCATACAGACAGCCGATTGTTTGGTATGTTTGATAGATCGGCCTCCGGTAACATGGTCAGAGGGCGTCAATTAGGAAATGAGATGGCGTAAGTGCGGATAGATCACTGGGGTCACTAGATAGTGTGCAAAGCGGTCGAATTTAAAATCGCCTCTATTTCGATTGCAAATGTGTTTATTTCTTCAAACGTCAAGTTTTGGTCTCCTACGACACGTTTGAAGTGGTGTTTAGCTTTTACTGCTGCCTCCCATATTCCTCCGAAATGAGGAGATGCTGGTGGATTGAAATGCCAGGTAATAGCTTCTTTTGATAAATAGTTTCCCACTCGGGTATTAAAATTCTGAGATTGCAGCAACGTATAGAGTTCGCGGAGTTGTCTATTAGCCCCTACGAAGTTCGTTCCGTTGTCAGAAAAATCTTGGTGGGTCGACCTCGGCGACCGATAAATCGTCGAAGCCCCCAAAAATCTGCTGTTAAATCGCTAACAATATCTACATGTACAGCCTTTGTAGACATGCAAATGAACACGCAACCGTATGTCTTGAGAAGAGTTCGGTTCTTTTGTTTTTCTCCTTTATGAAGAAAGGTCCGAAGAAATCGACACCAGTATTGTGAAGGAAAGCTTGATGTAACACGTTCTGTAGGTAAATTGCCCAGCTGGCTGAATAATGGCTGTGGTCGGATGTCGAATGCAAACGACACATCGACGCACAATTCGTCTGACTTGATTTTACCGTCTAATAACCAAAAGCGTTGTCTTATTGAACATAACGTCGTTTGTATTCCGGCGTGGAACAGATTCACATTGCTTCACGGATAATCAAATCGGTGACATGGTGATGAGATGGCAACAGGACCGGGAATTTTTGACTTTGTTTGAGTTTGGTGTTATATAAGCGACCACCGACTCTAAGTAATCCATGTTTGTCGATGAAGGGGTTGAGTTGGGCAAGACGAGTATTTTTAATTTGGCGATTTGCCTTTATTCGATGTAAGTCTTCATGAAATTGGTGTTGTTGTATAATAGAAATGATTCTGCGTTCAGTTTCCTGTAATTCTCGAACTTCTACACTGAAAAAAATTGGTACGTGAATTTCATGAAAGAATTATTATATTAACGAACATTGTACGTTGTTTTTGGGACAAAGAACCAAGTTATTATTATAACGAACATAAAATAATTATCGTATTAACATATTCATGAATTTATAAAAAGTACATAAACTTACGAACATTCTTCGATTCAAGAATCCATCCGTGAAAAACATCAATACACTTCGTGCTTATAACGAACAGCGATTGTGGAATTACGAGCGAAAGTTCATAAATACCGAACAAAATTCGTTCTATTAACGTACAGCGGTTGTAAGTTAAACAAAAGGGTTACATGAATCATACTAACGATGTTCATTCTATTAATGTACAGCGGTTGTAAGTTCCACGAAAGAGTTACATGAATCATACGAACGAACTTCATCCTATTCATGTACAGCGGTTTTAAGTTCCACGATATAGGTGCATAGATACTAGCAACATAGTTCATTATTAATCCACAAAACCTAGATCATTGTTTTAAAATTTTTTTGCTTATGATGCATTTAATTTTTAGGGGTTTAGTTTATAAAGATCTATGAATTCATGATTGAAATATTTATTGATGAAGCAAATCACAATATAGAATTTTATACTAGACTATTTTATAAATTTAATACATATCGAATATACAAGAGAACATTATCTTAAAATTATTTCCTGAAAAAAAAATTATCTTACTCGGCTTCATCTAAACGCGATTCAATATATTCCGATAAAATAGCAACTTTTGGTGATTTATTGCTAGACGACAATTTGAAAAAATAATATTCTATAAAACTATAAAATATAATACATTGTAGTGGAAAATCTAAATCAAAACGTAAAAGATTTTGAAGCAAATGTCTTGCACGTAAAAAACTTGATAATTTGTATCTAACTTCATCAAAATAAATAAAAATCTCTTTTAACGAACATATATCCTCCTATGGCATATATAAACGGTTGTATACCCTTTCTCCTCTTCAAATTTGCTATATGTTCTTCGATTTCTTGAGGACATTTGGCGATATATAGAAATGATTCTTGCGAATCCTTGATGGTGTATCTGGTACGTCGACCAGATGCGACGTCATTCGATCGTTCGATAACTTTGTTTGTTGGTACAAAGTAGCCATGTAGAGCCCAGAATAGAATGGCTACTTGAGAATCTGTAAAATTAAATCGATAGTTGCAGCCACCAGTACTCAAATACTGGGTTTTCTTTACGAAACACTGGATGTGGAAAAGAATGCTGTCCTCTTTATTCACGTGCGTTCTTTACAGCGGTACGACTAAGACTAACTTATCTCTACAAAATCCAGCCATATGGCTCCAGTCGCCGAACCTGGTCGAATTTCGCAGCGTAGCAACAGCCACCGGATTCGGATACTACACTCGGCCATCCTTGTGATAATATCTGGCCTCAGATATTACTCGGAATCTTCGGTAAACGAGGTGTCGCCTGCGCCATTACTCGACCAAAATTTCATGTGGTCAGCTGCTGTGGTGGTTCGACCTGGTCCTTCGTGGATTCCAACCTTTTCAACGACGTAACGGTCATTTCGTAAAATTCGAATTATTTTATATGGCCCAAAAACTTTGGGCACAACTTAACCTGGTGCCATCTGAGTACGTCTGATGGCGACTAAGTTGCCTTCCGCATATTTTGTTGCTTGTTTGCGTTTTTTATTGAAATGTCGTCGATTTTCTTCCTGTATTTTTTGAATGTTACTCTTAGCTTCAGATCTTAGCTGATCGCGTTGTTCGTTGAACATTTCGATCCATTCATTCTCAATCATTTCTCGTATTTCGGATTCTCCTTGAGACGAAGATGAGTTCCAAAGAGAAGGGTGAATGGTGACATTCCTATTCCACGTTGTTGTGTAGCATTCAAGAATTTCTGAGCTGTACCTAGATGTTTATACCATTCTTCGGGCTTTGGTGCAGACAATTTCGTCAACAGCGGAATGAGTGTTCGATTAACGCGCTCCCGACCATTTCCGCGTGGTATTCCCGTCGTGATTTGGATATGCTCAATTTTCTCTGATTGACAGTACTCTTCAAACGCCATAGAAGTGAAGGCCGTTCCCCTATCAGAAATAATACGTCTTGGGTTACCGAAAATGTCGGCTTGCTTTCGTAACCTATCTATAACCGCTTCAGAATCGGTCGAACGTGTAGGATATAACCATACAAACTTAGAAAATGAATCTACTACTACAAAAATATGTTTATATGATTTTTTAGTTGACGGTATTGGGCCTAGGTGATCGATATGAAAAGTATCTAACGGAATGTTACCTTTATCTAACGTATTCAAAAACCTTCTTGTTTGCCGTATTTCCTTTCACGCTAAAATACAATCAATACAATTTCAGACTACAACTTCAACTTTTTGCCTCATGCCTTTAAACCAGTAATCTTTCAAAATTAATGCTTCTGTTTTATTGATGCAAGTGACCTCTTTCGCAATAATTCTTAATAACCTGTGTCTGCATTTTTTCTGGTACTACAATTAAAATATCGTCATTGAATTCTTTATACAAAAGATCGTTCTTAATCGAATAATCGCGGCATTTATTTTTTCCACCAAATCGAATAATTTTTCAGGTTTTCATCCTTAAGCTGAGCTGCTTTTAGTTTTGTAATAATGGTATCCGGACACTCATTTGACGACATAACGCAAGGGAGGAGTTCGACTAAGTGCATCTACGTGGACCATTTTTGAGCCGGACCTATGAACGATTGAATACTGAAATTCTTCCAACAAAAAGAGCCCATCTGGCAACTCTTACACACAAATCCTTTTTATTCATCGTCATAGCAAATGCTTGACAGTCTGTAACAATTACAAATTCAATTCCAAGCAAGTAAACTCTAAACTTTCGTAATGCTTTAACAACCGCAAGTACTTCTAATTCATAACTGGTATATTTCTCTTCTGCCGCGGTCGTCTTTGAACTAGCAAAATACACGGGATGAAATTTGTTATCGTCATAATCTTTTTGCAATAAAATTGCTCCAAAACCGAAGTGAGAGGCATCACAATGCAACTCTGTTGCTCTATTTGGCGAATACAATTTCAGAACGGGGACAGAACAAAGCGATGATTTCAAGCATTCAAAAGATTCACGTTCTTCTAGAGCAAACACAAATTTTACATTTGCTTTTAAAAGATTCAAGCGGCCGTGAAATAATCGAATAATTGTGAATAAACTTTCTGAAGTAACCCGTGAGGCCTAAAAAACTTTGAACGTCTTTAATCGATTTTGGTTCCGGAAAATTTGCTACAGCTTTAGTTTTATGTGACGAAGGTCTCAATGTTCCGTTTTCTATTATATGCCTAAATATTCAATACGCGACTTTAAAAATTGACATTTCTCCCAATTTATCACCAAACCAAACTGACTGGCTACAACCAAAACTCTTTCCAATTTTTCCAAAGCGTCGTCATAATTTTTCCTAATACGATCAAATCATCCATGTAGGTTTAAAATCGTTCTGGTGGATATAAGTTCTTTAAATACAGCATTGATATATCTCTGAAATACAGACGGTGAGTTACATAAACCAAAGGTACTTTCAGGAACTCATACTGTCCATTCGGAGTTACAAAGATGTATACTTAATGCTTTCATTATCAATTGGTACGTGAAAAATCCATTTTAAGATCTATTGTTGAAAAAATTGTAGCGTCTTGTAACAAATCTAATTGATCCTCTATTAGCGGTAATGGATACCTATCTTTTACAATTTTCTTGTTAAGAGCCCTGAAATCCACACAAACACGCGTCGAACCGTTTTTCTTCTTGACAAGTACTATAGGGCTCGCATATTCGGAATCGGACGTTCGAATTATTCCTTCGTCTAACCAAGAATTAATTATTTGTTCGACTTCTTCGCGTTCTGGGGGAGATAATCTACGCGGTCTTGAAAATACAGGTATTTCATCTTTCAATATTATTTTCATTTTTATTCCGACTTCGCGCACTTTCTTCGGATTATATAATTGAATCAAGTTTTCAATTTTTTTGTTATGTTCTTCGTTCGTTATATGCGATAAATTAATTTCCGATTTTTCTTCTATTGTATCAATTTGAAATATGTCTGGCACGCTTTCAATTGAGCAACTATCGTTTAATAATTTCGAAATTTTAATTTCTCCGGCTGTGATACTCAAATGAACATCGTTTAGGAAATCGGTTCCTATGATCATTCCTACTTTAAGAATATTATTCGGCACTACATGACATCTAATTTCGTATTGAGCATCGTCTATTTCAACTGAAGTATTAAACTGTCCGATCGTTTTATTCCTGATGACCCAACACCATCGAACTTAACACGAGAAAAATACATCGTCGGTGAACCTATTTTAACATATTCGTTCTCTCTTATCAACGTTAAATCACTACCAGTGTCTATAAGGGCGTCTATCTTAATATTACGTACAAGTATTTGCTTAAAATATTTGTTCTTACTTATGTGTAGAATTTCCTTCGAACACTTCGTCGCTATGTGACCGAACTGACCACACTTAAAACATTTGACACCTTTTTGCTTGTCAGGGCACTTCGCACTGATGTGATCACTCGCGCCGCAATTGTAACAACAATTTTTCGATGTTTTTCCGGGAATTGTCTTCGATGTTCCAGGTACGTTGCGTTGATATCCTGAACCTGAAGGTCGTTGTTGATCTCGTGCAGCAGATCTTTTCGCTTCTTGCTTCATATTCTCATAAAGACGGAAACATTCCTTCAATTCTTTAAGATTCTTCGCATTGTAAAGGAGGGATTTGTTTACCGCGCTATCTGGAATTCCCTCTATGATGTATTGTATTGTCGATCTGATTTCTACGTTCGCGCGTGACGCAATTTCCATCATTTTATAAGCGTACTCTTGAAGTGTTTCATCGTGCATTTTTCTACGCGTACTTAATTCTCGATGTATCTGTTTGCTATCAACGATTTCGCCGAATTCATCTTCCAGAGCAGATTTTAATTTTTTCCATGTGGTTCCGCATCGCTCGTAATCTACAAATAGTTTCGCCGAACCTGACAGTAACCGCTTACAATAAGTAATTCTCTGTGCGTCGTTCCAATGACACAAATTAGCTTGTTCTTCAAATTTTTGTAGCCACTGGTTTATATCAATGTTATCGTCTCCGGTGAATTTCGATATTGCATTTTCGACGTCGTGAAAAGACAATAGAGTCCGTTGTTTTTCTTGACCTTGACAGCATTCGTTCTTATGATCAGCGTAATGGCGATTTCTTCTCTCTTCTTTCTCCTCGTCGTCGTTGTCGTCGTTATTATCGTCGTCGCTTATCTCCGCTTCCTCTCTCTTCCTCCAAACGAATTGCTAATCGTAATCGCTCCACCAAATCGTTTTTGCGGCCCGTCTGGCGCAATTTTCGTCTTCGTAGTTCTTCCTTCAACTGGGAAACCTTCATTTTCGAAATTTGGTCGTCTACCAAATTCGAATCGTCTTCGGTATCTTCTACGGCTGCGGCAGGATGAATTACGTTTTCGTCTAATGGCTCCATATTGCACACACAAAGAAACGATTGAAAATCCCGACTGATAACTAATATCCCGATTATGGGTAATTGGACTAAACGTCTATCGGTCAATCTCGGCTGAGCCCCAAAAATTGTGGGATTTTCTTTGAAACACTGGATGTGGAAAAACCCCGAATGCTGTCCTCTTTATTCACGTGCGTTCTTTAGCAGTACGACTAAGACTAACTTATCTCTACAAAATCCAGCCATATGGCTCCAGTCGCCGAACCTGGTCGAATTTCGCAGCGTAGCAACAGCCACCGGATTCGGATACTACAATACCTTCACCTACTTTCAGGAATATCCCCTTCGAAATTCATTCTTTGAACGACCGATCGGATATTTTTGTCTTTTATATGCGTTCCCGTTGACACAAATTTCAAAACTATTTTTGAAATTTTTGCCATTCATCTAACAGCCTATTTCCATTTTGAAAGGCAAAATCAAAGTCCATATCGATCTGCAACAAAAATAAATCATGAGTAGTATAATTTATAAATGAAAAGATTACTCACGAGTCTAAATCCTGTCGGTAATTTATAGAAAGACCATTGTTTGAGAATTTCCTCGGTGTCTTTCATAGTTTTTATATCATGTAATCGAGCTTCGCTGCAGGCCTTCCAAGTTTGTTCGAACTGATCTGTAGATAAATTATCAAATTTCAACGCTTTAATTTCTGAATGTATCTAGTCTTTTTCTCTCAAATGCTTGAATAACAAGTGATCTGTTCTAAGATCTTTGAATTTATCTCTACAGTTTGTGATCAAAGTACAAAATATATTATAAACATGTTCATATTCTTGAATATGTGAATGAGCAAATGAAAGGAATACGTTCAGTATTGGATTAATTATATACTGATCAACTTTATCTTGGATGTTGCAGACATCTTTTCTAGTAAAATTATCATTATTACGGAAACTGAGAACAAACTCTAAAGCAAGGGATTTCAGTAATTTCTGATGGGATTGGAATTCATCCGGTATTTTTGTCTCAGTTGCACAATGCAAATCGGTTGATTTTTCTTTTTTCTTCTGTATTACTCACATATACTCAAGATTTGATTTTATTTCATTTAGTTTTTCGTGCACATATTCTTGTTAGGAAATTCAATAAGATAAGATTCTTGAGTATTCAGTAAATCACTATCACCTGCTGCATGTTTTCTATTCATATGTTTTTTGAAACTACTGACATTTTGAAAATTTTGATGACAATTGGATTCGCAACAACGATATAGTGAATCAGTTTTAAGATCATGAATCCGTTTAAAATGAGCAATCAGAAGTTTCAAATATTTTATGTCTTTCTTACATATATAACATAACATGATCTGAATTGTCTAAAAAATTACCATAACAAAAATGAGATTTTTATTTGGCTGAGAGTTAAAATTTTGTTCCTAAAAGCGGTCATGCATTAATTGTTCCAATAGCGTAATGTTTGTTACGAATGAAAAACTAAAAATTGCCTCTGAGTAGTTTTAAAAACTTGCAGATTTACTTACCAAAAATACAAATGTAGATTGAGAATGTAGCACTCGGTGAAGTTCGAATCACTTTATTAAAGAACCAAGACCACACCAACAACTTGTCGTACCGAAAAGAAGTGATCGTTTTTTTTAGCGGATGGCGATTATATTATTTCGATACTAATGCTGATTAAACGTCTAGACCGGGTAGGTTACCAACTATCAGGTTTCCGTCTTAATATTGTGCAATGCATTTCTTATCGGGGTGTTCTCATATTTCACCAAAACGGAGTTAGCCGCCGTCACACGACGGCGAATATCGACAATAATATTTTGGCAGTGATGTTGACCGTCAAATCGGGATTTATGAACGGGAAGGATGACTTAAAAATCAAAATTTATTGGCCGAATCTGTTGAAAACTTCTATATTTTGATGGACGTTTGACGAATGCTAGCTGCCATTGTCTTGATGGTTAATATAAATCAACGAGTCTATATACTGTACTCGCTAATGTAAATCAACCTTTAACCATCGTAGCTGTTTTCCTGCTATATCGGTCGTTTTTCTACACCCCAATATCTCATTTCTAAGAATATGCCTAATCGGATTTTTTAAGCAACGAATCTTTTACAGCTTAATTGTCAATAGAGACAGAAATAGAGGACTCGTACTTACCTTTGGTGAATATTACATAAGACCAAAAAATGAAAAGTTGAAATAAAGCTACATTTTCTTCTTAACAAAATGTGACATATTCCTTTATTTCGGAATCTGTTTTTTATCTGATGAAATGGGTATGAACGACGAATCGCTGTTTGCTATAATTATATGAGTTTGGGAAAGACGTGTACATTGATTACTCAAAGATATAAAACCAAACAAATGAAATGTCGCTCCAATTAATAATCAGTTTTATCAATAAAATTGATAATTAATCAATTATACAAGAAATTTTGTAATGATGACTTAACTAAACTGAATACCAATGAAATTCGGTTCACATAAACGGATTCGGTTTGTTCAGACCCGAGACGACGACGAGTTTTGTTCGTAGATATAACGTACAGATGTTGAAGATTCATCATCGCTTACATAGAATCAAACAAAAAATATTATTGTTTAAACCTTCGCCAATTGCGTTATTGCAATGAATAGTTTTATTATAATGATGTATTTTACATATATATAACTTGCAATATTGATAAGTCAATGCAAACCGTTTCGTAGCAACGATGAAACACTTTTTGTAATTATAGCTTTCACGTTAATTAGCTTATAACATATAATATTAGTAATTATGTTTTGGTTGATATTAAGAATGTGAAAATTCTAATGATTGTGGTACATTGATATTACGAACAGTTTTTTTTTCTGTGTAGTACCAATTTTTGTTGATTCCTGTACGAATTCTTCGAAGACAGTCGTAAGCAGTAGGCGATGACTCTCACCAGTGAATGATACGACGAAAATCGCTCAAAATATCGCGTCCCCAGAGATAACCAAAAGACACGTATTTTGGCGTATCCCGGGCAAGTTTTCAATTTTCGAGTCGCATCCCTTGGGCCACAAATGATGAGATGATTGTAGCCATTTCGGCCCGTGAAACCGAAGTTTATTGTGTATGAATTCAGCTGTTAATTGTCCACGGGATAATGCGTCGGCTGGATTGTCTCCAGTGCGAACGTGTCGCCATTCGATGGACCTTCCGAGCGCTTGTATTTCGGAGACGCGATTTGCTTCAAAGGTAGTCAGAATTTGAGGTGATTTCTTCAGCCACTGCAGAACGATGGTGGAGTCGGACCAGAATACAATGCGATTTATATTATAATAAAATGCAGGTCGGGCTTCGACGTACAAGCGGGCGAGAGTAAGTGCGCCGGATAATTCTAATCGAGGAATTGTCGTTTCTTTCAAAGGCGCCACTCGGGTTTTTGCACAGGCTAACCGAATACATACGCGACCTCTCGTGTCGGTTGATTTAATATAAATACAATCACCGTATGCTGTTTTACTGGCGTCGCAAAATCCATGGATTTCGACGTTGACAGAGTCATCGATGATAAGTCGACGATTGATGGCTATAGTTTGTAGCAATTTTACTTGTTGCATGAAAGCGATCCATTTAGAATGTAATGTCTGAGGCACTGATTCATCCCATTTCAAATCTACCTTCCACGCATCTTGCATGATGACTTTAGCATAAAGTACAACTGGGCCTAATAGACCCATAGGGTCGAATATCTTTGCGACCGAAGACAAGATGAGACGTTTGGTTATTGGACGCGTGATTTTATCGTTATTAATGATGTAAAGTAACGTGTCGTGTTGCGAGTCTCAAATGGTTCCCAACGTTTTCACAACCGAACTATTCTCAACTGCGTGATCTAAATCAACGAGCTTTTCTTCAATGTTGTTCAAAATTTGATTGTGATTTGATGCCCACTTTCGTATCTCAAATCCGCCTCGTTTAAGGAGATCGATCGTTTGATCACGAATCTGGGAGATTTCTTGAATACTGTCGGCACCTGCTATTAAATCATCAACATATAAATTGGTTTTAAGACTTCGGCCGCATGTGGAAAGGTGGCACTTTCATCATCTGCCAAACGTTGAATGGTCCTAATAGCCAGATAAGGTGCTGAGGAAACGCCAAACGTTACCGTATTAAGTTCGTATGTTTTCACTGCTCCTTCATGATACCAAAGAACTCTTTGACACCGTCTATCGTCTGGATGGATCAGTACTTGACGGTACATTTTTGCGATGTCGGCTGTAACGACGAACTTATGCACTCGAAAACGCATCAAGTGATTGAATAACTTCGGCTGCAGCGTTGGTCCTACCATCAAAGAATCATTCAATGAAAAACCTTTGTTCGTTTTGGCGGATGCATCGAAGACGATTCTGACCTTTGTCGTACTGCTAGATTCCTTGATTACTGCGTGATGGGGCAAATAATAACCATTTGACGAATCTTCTTCTGCTAATGTCATATGTCCGAGTCGAATATATTCCTCCATGATGTTTTCGTATTCAAATTTCAGCTGCGGGTTCGCTAGTAATCGTCTTTGAAGCGAGTTGAATCGTTTAAGCGCGAGAGATCGTGATTCGCCGAATTCTGGTTCTCCATGTCGAAATGGCAACCGAACTGTGTATCGACCGTTTGCATTTCTTTTCGTAGTTTTATCTAAGTGAATCTCGCATTTCGTATCTTCTAACGATTTCGATGAACTCGAACTTGCGTCTCCTATTTCCCAAAATTTTTTCATTATAGTTGAAAGCTCAGTAAGATGGCAAAAATGCCGTTGATTTGAATTAACCTGACTTAAACCTCCTCCAATGACCCATCCTAGTTTTGTTTTTTGAAGTATCAAATTTCCTTCGCCTTGAGATAAATCTGTTTGACCAACGCTTAAAAGTGACAAGGTCACCCCAGTACCGATTAAAACGTCAACTGATCGTGGTAAATGGAATAAAGGATCTGCTAAAGTAACGTTTTTTGGAATTGATATTTCTCCTCGAGGAAACACCTCTTCGGGGCTTGTTTCGGTGATTTTTTCAACTATTAAACATCTTAAGTCTCTACAATATGCATTGATTCTCGAACGAATGTGAATGTCAATGACTCCATTTGACTTCGTATGTATGTTGTTTATAGCTCCGATAGGGGCTGAATGTTTAGATATCGGGACGTTTAGTAATCGTGCAAATCGATGGGTGATAAAATGTGCAGTGGCGCAGGTGTCTAATAATGCGCGAGCTTCAAGATATGTACCAGTTGATGTTTTCACTAGGATTATGGCGCTCATCATTAGTTGTGGACGTGCTGTTTTTGAAACGAGACTTAAATTATCTACTGGCAGTCATAAGTTAGAAATCCCTTTGTTTGGGGTGCTTTCGCGGTTTGAAGAATTCCAATTCCGATTGCCCTTGTGATTCGAGCGCGACCTTTCAGCATGTAGAAGACTGTTGTGGAATCGTTTACAAACCTTGCAGGATGACGACCTACAATTACCGTCATGTCTACGGAGACAATTAGTGCATAGCCGATTTTTCCTAACGAAATCCCAACGCTGAGACACGGTGAGGGCAAGAAAGCCCGGACACTGAAACATGCCATGGGATTGTCCGCAATATATGCAAGCTTCACGTGGTGTTGTAACGAAAGTCCGTACGCCGGTTTCCGTTTTATGAACCTTCGAGCCAAAAGAAGACGATCCAAGTATAGGGCGTTTTAACGGTTTTACCGTGGAATATGTCGCTAAATTGTCAATTCTGAACGCAGTGTTGTTTATGAAATTACAAAAGGCGTCGAAAGTAGGATACGTATCGAAAGCTAATGTCTCCTCCCATTTTGACCTAACATCTATCGGAAGTTTCCTTTCAAGTAGCCGGACAATTAATTTCATATCGGGAGTAATTCCTAATGATTCCAACATATTCACATGTTGACGAGCGTTATCCGCAATTTTTTGAGTCCATCGTGGGTAGCGACCGTAATAGCAGGAATATCGATAATAGCGTCGTAATGCGTTGCGATAATAAGTCGTTTCTTCTCGTAAGCGGCTGTTAAAAGTTTCCAACCCTTTTTGTAGCTTTCGGCGCTACCATCAAAACATGCAAGTTTATTACGTGCCGGTCCGATTAACGAATTTCGTAAATACAAAAATTTGGTTAAATCGTCGAGATCCGTGCGCATGTCTATCATTGACAAAAACGTGTTTTTGAATGACAACCACTTGTTGTGATCGCCGTTGAATTCAGGAAGATTGGCTACTGGCAATCGAATTAGTTGATGTCTTTCGGTTAAAAGGGAGTTTTCTACCGAAATACCGGAACTCGGACTATCCGATGAATTTGTCGGCCTGACGTTGTCGGACATAGTCTTTATTCGCGCCGCTAAATCGTAATATTCGTTTCCTAAATTGCGTTAACTATCTAGGAACGAGTGTTCTTCGTCAATGATGACCATATCATCAATTATCCGTTCGTATTCGCGGTACATTTCCGTGATTCGTTGTAACGGCAACGATGCATTTGTTTTATCGAATTCATGGTTATTTAAAGCGTTCTTTAAGAAGTCGATTTTCCGTTGTAAAACAGTGCGTTTATTGTTCAAGCTCTCTTCCGTTTCACTCATATTGTTTGCCGTGTTATTCCAATCGTGTTCGACATATGCGACCCATGATACAAAGAATTATAAGATATGTCCTTACGCAGTCGCTCCTCCCACTTGTCGACGTCAGTGAGAGAGTAAATACCGACCGTTCGTATGCTATTCGCACGGGAATCATAGGGTTTTGCATTCATTTTCCTAATTGCGATGCTGGATTTTACAAGCATGTGAAATATAGATGTTTTTTCCGAAGCAGAATAACTCAGACATATTCTGCCTGAGCAGTTGTTCGCAAAATGATCGATATTCAATCGATTTAACACGTTTTAAATGAACTGGAAATGATGTTTCCTCTGCGGTCGATTTTAACTATGTTCTAGATTTAATAAGTCAGTGAGGTATAATATCTATGAATAAAATGCGCACTGTAATTGTTCGTTTTATTTTCACCGATTAAATATCATCAGATAATTTCGTGAAATAGGAAGATCACATCTTTTTATCAGATCTCTCTACCGCGATGAAGTAAATAACGTTTCGATATTAATTTGTGGGCACGAGATGCCTCACATAAAAATAACCGAGTGAAACTAGAACGAACTGTTTATTCTAACTAAACAACGTTGACCCTTGAGGGGATGACGATACACGAGAACGATCTTCACTCTACGATGTGTAGCAAACAACTGAACTGCAACCAATTCCTCGCCTGCTCTATATATCACCATCCTGTAGCCTACTTGATGTAATGAGGCGAGAACAACTGAACTCCAACTAATTCCTCGCCTGCTCTATATATTATAATCCTGTAGCCTACTTGATGTAATGAGGCGCTACAAATTATTCGGATTCTTCCTTCAACAATTTCGAGAAAAACGAATTTTCGAGAAAATATTACACCGAATAATGTCCGAAACCCCATAACATTACTTAAGTCCTACTATTATAATTATGGAACTATCTTAAACAGTGTTGACAATTTCTATATAAAGTAACGTTGACAGTTGTCAACATAAAACATGTTCCTTAAACGGTGCCAAAAGTTTTAGCAAATAAGAAGATAGTTGGTTGGAGTATTCGATCAAAAATAGGATATTCATCTACGACGCGAAATCTTATAAAATTCGTGAATAGTAAATACTGGGTTTTGGATAAATATCAATGTGGAAATGCAATTTCGGTAATGGGCACATTCCCTCAAAATAAATCATTAGACGAAATTTTTTATATTCTCAAACCTAGCAAATAGCTTTTTTTTGTACTAGATAAAAACCATATTTCATTAGTTTTAGATAATCCCTAAAAACAATCAAGTATATTTATTCTCGATGCTTTGTATATTTTAAAGAATCTCACAGCGATACGGTTTGGTTTAATAATTATAAGGCCAAATCTACTAGTCTTACAAGTCGTTAATGCATTTTATAATAGTATAATATCAACATGAAAGAGAAATCGCGACTCTGATTACATAAACAAAGCTTGCGAACAGCCACAAGAAGTTCCCTCTCCAACTGGATGTGACGTCAGTCAGTGATGCGCGAACAAAACGAAAATGGGATTTCTAAAGGACATATCTTGTAATTCTTTGTATCATGATTCTTTGTATCATGTATGCGACCGATCGGCGCGTAAAAACCTTTGACCTTCGCACACTATCGCTGTACCCGATCCCCGACGTCGTTTTGATTCGAAAACTGGTTCTCGAAATTTGTAAACAAGGGGTTGTGTTCTATTAATAGAGTTCAAACCTCACAGGAGGCACCAAATGTTTCGTCGAAAACTCGCCTATGGAGAGAATTTTCGTAGTTAGGAATGAACATAAACAATTTACACAGGAAATGGTACTTAAACAAAACACTGGATTGCTGGGAAAAGTTGAACTAAAAACCCAGTTTATTTGCTTTGGTTGACAATGAATTGAATCGATAAATTGAACTAATTAATGCATCTATGATTACAAAGAAATTAGATTGACTCGGCAACGGCGACGTTGCGATTGTTCTGATTTGATAATTGATTCGGCAACGGCGTTGTTGCAATTGCACTCGGTGCAATGATTGATATGTTCAATACTTACAGTTCGACAACGGCGACGTTGCGATCGTACACTCACTTTCACTCGGATGGCACCGCGATCCGATTCCGAATGCCTGATTGTAAAAAGAATGTCTCTGTCTTTTGATATGCAAGCTAAGAAGTGCGTTCAGCGCGTCTCGCTCCTGTTGGTTTCCCCCCTTTTTTTTTTTATTTAATATTTGAATGTGTATTACCGAGGTGGTTAGGAATGCGCGAACATACAGGATTCGCACTCAATCCACCTATCCAATTCGCCGTTTTCAGACGATACAGAATTTGGACTGATATACTGAGAACAATATAAACATTTGTAATCATTTGTGGATGATGAACATGCAGTAGATTCTTCTGTTGTATTGAAATTATCATTACGTTCAACACGAGCCAACTGTTTCCGAGTACGAATGTGTTTTTTTCTTGTTACAGTTCGCGGTTGCAGACGTTCAATATATTTGCACGCGAAGTACGTATTACTTGGACGAACTTTCTTTTTCCAAGTTTCAACGCAATTTGTGTCATACAAAAAGTCATTGCTTAAATTAGGCTTAATTTTCCTGATTGGTTTTTTCAAATTGTTCTTTTCAACACCAGTCATTAACTCCTCATGGTGATATTTGATAACACTTCGATACTCTCGTACGAATGTTGAAATTCTGATGCCACGTTTCATGTCGAACATCTTATTTTTGACAAAAGAAAAATGATTTTCAACAGCAGCATTACTTACTCTATTGACTGTATGGCCTTTCAATTGAAGCATTATACCGCTAATAAGAGGCGCAAATGGGATATACTTCCTTAAAATCATTGCACTGAATTCAACGTTGAAATATATGTTTCTTTTTGAACCGGGATACCTCTCTGTTTTTATGTTATTGCGCAACAAATTGTATCGTGCCGCAAAATGTTGATAAAACGCACTTGAGCAGTACAAAGAAAAATTAGTACTTTTGGGTTGGTCATGTGAATGCGCATTTTCATCTTCACAGGAAATAGACATTAAATCCGGTTCGGCACTAGAGAATTTGGTGAACGTTTTTCGTTCTTTTTTCATGTAACCTTCTGTTTCCGTGTCCAATTGGTTTTTTATTACGCAGGATTTTAAATAATCAAAAGCTTTGTCCACTTGTTCCGTAGCAAACGGGGATTCGAAAATGAAAGCCATCGCGTCAAACCATTCGTTTAAATCTTCAAATTTTGTACGGGTTATAAATACACCCATCATTTCCTTCATTAATCGTGCTTGTTCTTCCACATTCATATTATTGTGGCCGACATTGACAGTTTTCACTTTAATATTTCTGCACACCATAGCAATGAAATGAGCACAACATAAATGTATGGTAATAAAGTGTCTAGGTACTTCTTCAGTATTTCGGACAATGTCGTAGCATTTACTAATGTAGTCGACAAGTTTCAGGTTATTAAAGCCATTGGCTGCGGCGTGCAACGAGGCGAAACTGAAGTTCACAACAATACTAGAAAACAAGGGCCAACTTCCATTTGATTGGCAAAACATTTTGAAATTGCTGAACAATTGTTGGATTCTAAAGAATCGTGGCAATTAGAAATACAGTCAAAAACTGCGGTCGTTCGCTTCGTTTTATTTGATACCACGGCAGAATATAAGAAAGTACGCTTATTATCATTCACTGGATTTCGGACTATACTACCCGTTGCATCGAAATGAATTATCGGCAAAATGTTATCACTTTTAAGCATGGATAGTATGGCTAATTGTTCTTTGCTATATAAAAAGACACCGAATGTGGGTTGCGGCAATAGATGCTGTATGTAACCGCGATATGTTCCCATAAACCATAAATCGATATAGGGATTTTCATGTAGTATGGGATATCGTTCTCCGTGCCACTTTATTTTCCTCAACGTGTCATCGGTTTTTATACCTTGTAAATTACCCATTTCCGCAATGGCCTTATTTCGGTTCAAGAATGTGTTCTTTTTAAAATGCGATACTTTCGTCTTCAGTAATTGCCTTTTGAAATGCCAACGTTCTATACCTTTAACAGGGCAAACAACATACTGCTCATGACAAATATATAAAGAATTACTATACACTAAAACATTATATTCGTTTTGTTTAATTTGATACTGTTCAACGATTATCTTAAATTTTTTGCAGTTTCGGCTATTATGCTTACATCTAGCCCTTATTATTATATTATCGCGCACATACTTGTATAATGGATTAACAATATGCAAGTATTGTTTACATGTTTAGCGACCGCTTTCCGTAAATAAGATGGGTAATTCTGTGAAATAAGTTTTCCCGACTTTTCATCGTATAATCTTTTCCATGCCTTTTCAGGAATTTGAAAACTTCCCTCCAAAATTGAACAATCTTTATATTTTTTTGGCCAGAAGGTCACCGCCTGCATAACACCGACGGGTAAAATGGGTTGATTTTTATATACGTCTTCCGACATATTTAAATCTCGCAGCAATGATTTATAATCAGCGGAAATATTTTTCGTTTTATCTTGCTGTAATTCATCCTCCGATGGCATTAGACGGGAATCGTAAGATACTGAACTTTCTGTTGTTCACTTTGTACACGTAGGTCATTGTAGCTTTTGTTACAACTATCTTCGGACGATATGTTCACAGGCACTTCTAAATTCGTCAACGAATTGCAACCCGAATTTGGTGTTGATGACGATGCAAAACTATGGTTGCAAAACTATTGTTCGACACGGACAAACGACTAGAAATATTATCAACAACCGTTGTCATGTTTTCAACGATATCAACATTTTGATCAAATTTGCATTCATTTTCAGCTTGCCACCCGGATGTATATATGTACTTGATATTTAGGTCTACGAACTTGAGCCAAAAATTGATGTGGGATATGACTCTACGCAATTTTGAATTTGTACGTGTCTGAGATATTTCGTGACATATACTTTTTAAGGTGGAATCTGTTGGATTCATATCCAATATAGTCGAATACGACAGGTTCGGTTTTTCAATTTTCAAGCGATCTAACACTTCTTCAACAAGGGATGTTTGTTGTTTGACGAAAGGCATTTTTCACGCGATAAAATGGTAAAATAAACCGACAAATAGCAAACACTACTCAAACAAAAACCAAAGCAAAAATTAATTACTCACCGTTATCACTTGTCACGTTTTATCCTAGATGTTCACTAAGGGCCCTTTCATATTCAGCCTTTCATATTTCAGGATTCGTGAATCGGATTCTCGTAGCCCAGATTCTAATGTTACCTTGCAGCAAATGGAGCCTTTCAGATTACGATTCCGATTCTTTATAGCTTTGGGATTCTTTATTGCTCGGTTGACACGTTCTTGTGTTTTTTGCTCCGGTAGCCGAATTCAAAGTTTACGTTAGAACAAATGAGCCTTTTCACATTAGGATTCAGATTCTTTACGAGTTTGCGATTCAAAACATTTCGTCGATCGGTGTTTTCGGTCGCCGGAATTCTTTACGAGCGGAGTAACCAAAACAAATATGTGTTAAGTAATTTAATCCCGACTTGTTCTTCACTTTTGTTCCTGTGTCTGTCATCAGAACATTGGAGATATGCCCTCAGCAAGGGATGAGTTATATTATTTTTCCAAACAGGTTTTGGGGTATTGTAACAAACGACGATACCTTTTCATCACGCTCTTGATTTATTTTATGTACCCAAGTTTTCCTATTTCTCTTTCTATTTTTCGTGAATAAATACCACAAACGTATCACTTCTAAGGCCGGCCGCACACGCACGGGTGTCTGAATCTGAATTTCGGATCGATTACACGTTAATAAAGACACCGAACACGTTCAAAATTCATAATATAAACAACCGAACGTACACGTTCGGTTGTTTATATTCTGAATATAGGCTTCAAGCAGTTCAGTAGCGTACAGCGGACCTTCGTATCGGGATGAATGACGAAGAACTAATTGCCATTGCGTATTTTTATCGGAAAATAATAAAAAAGACAAGACGTTGTTTTCGATGTGCCTTATCATAATACTTACCAACGTAATAAATACGAGTCCGATAAATTAATATTTCAAAATATCATATAAACCCTCCATGCGCGACAATGAAATGATTCGAAACGAAAATTTTTGAACGTGTTCGGTGTCGTTATTAACGTGTAATCGATCCGGCCTAAGGCCGGCCGCACACGCACGGGTGTCTGAATCTGAATTTCGGATCGATTACACGTTAATAAAGACACCGAACACGTTCAAAAATTCATAATATAAACAACCGAACGTACACGTTCGGTTGTTTATATTATGAATATAGCTTCAAGCAGTTCAGTAGCGTACAGCGGACCTTCGTATCGGGATGAATGACGAAGAACTAATTGCCATTGCGTATTTTTTATCGGAAAATAATAAAAAAAAAGACAAGACGTTGTTTTCGATGTGCCTTATCATAATACTTACCAACGTAATAAATACGAGTCCGATAAATTAATATTTCAAAATATCATATAAACCCTCCATGCGCGACAATGAAATGATTCGAAACGAAAATTTTTGAACGTGTTCGGTGTCGTTATTAACGTGTAATCGATCCGAATTTCATATTCAGATACCCGTGCGTGTGCGGCCGGCCTAAGGCGAACGTACACGTTCGGTTGTTTATATTATGAATTTTTGAATGTGTTCGGTGTCTTTATTAACGTGTAATCGATCCGAAATTCAGATTCAGATACCCGCGCACGGGTATCTGAATATGAATTTCGGATCGATTACACGTTAATAACGACACCGAACACGTTCAAAAATTTTCGTTTCGAATCATTTCATTGTCGCGCATGGAGGGTTTATATGATATTTTGAAATATTAATTTATCGGACTCGTATTTATTACGTTGGTAAGTATTATGATAAGGCACATCGAAAACAACGTCTTGTCTTTTTATTATTTTCCGATAACAAATACGCAATGGCAGTTAGTTCTTCGTCATTTATCCCGATACGAAGGTCCGCTGTACGCTACTGAACTGCTTGAAGCTATATTCATAATATAAACAACCGAACGTGTACGTTCGGTTGTTTATATTATGAATTTTGAACGTGTTCGGTGTCTTTATTAACGTGTAATCGATCTGAAATTCAGATTCAGACACCCGTGCGTGTGCGGCCGGCCTAATTCATCCATGTTGCTCTTGTTAAAATCGAATAAGGAACGCAAATATGGGTAAATAATTATATGAGAGCCGAGCGCGTTACGCTGGCCATACACGATCAGTCGCATCGTTCATTTCAGCCGGAAGACCGGCCGGCCGGAGCGTATATGGGTTAAAACCTCGGAACATTTCGAAATGAGCGTCCTTTTCTAGCCAGGCCTGCCTTCAAATCGAATGCCGTCCGGCAAATACATGCCGTTCGGCCCGTAAATACGCTCGTTATGTCAATCAACGATAGCAGATAAGCAACTCGAAACGAAAAACGAAAATTCGAATTTTGGCCGGACGATTTAATGGCCCATAAATATTAATATACAAGTAGGCCCTTGACTTCATTCGGACTCGATTCCTTTGCTACCTGCTTTCTTGAATGGAACAAATGGAAGGATAAATATGAAGACTACAATTGGGATATCTTCGCATTTTCAAATACTTGTGGATAGTTTAACATTTAATTTGAAAAATTATAAGAGATCCTCAATAAAACTCAATAAAGACGTCATTTTAAGATACGAAGTGAAAGCGGAAAAATACCGTCCGAAAGGACACGTGCTCGCGAAAGAGATATAGGACACATATAGAAGAAAATTCCAAATTGACGATTTAAAATTTTATTTGACAATCAGTCACGCTATGGCTATCAATATCAACAAAAGTATTTGTAAGCGTAAAGATTACGTTGATGAAACCAGAAAGGAATTAAAATCACAACAAAAAACCCAAGAACCCAACGGCGAAGGGAGCGCGAATTATCTACCCCAAAGACTATACAATAGGACCGGAGAAGTTACCAACGTGGGTGCCGTTTTCATCGACACGGAATGTAA
The DNA here is from genome assembly GCA_020654155.1 of Novius pumilus. Lineage (NCBI taxonomy): Eukaryota > Metazoa > Arthropoda > Insecta > Coleoptera > Coccinellidae > Novius > Novius pumilus. The sequence goes on from JAIFOV010000505.1 coordinate 25,250, forward strand.
AGGGAGGTAAAACAGAGATATAAAATATTTTGATCGGCTTAAGCCATCGTCTTTCAAAATCAGTTTTCTACATTTCATTTGGATAATAATAACCTCAAATCTTTGATAAGTATTCAATAAATTCGTAACCCATCAAATTAGTGTTGTCAAAAACTTTCAATACATTTTAAACGAAGGAACACCAGAAGTATTTTCGGGATTTCACAATGGACATTTTGATCCATACGATAACAATATCATCAGGCAGCTGTCAGTTGCGTTAAAAAAAATTTTAAGCAGTTTTTCCATTAATGCTCTAACCAATTTTCTATGTGATTCAAGTGTACTTTTGGCTGCAAGAGATAAACAATGAGAAACCACTTGGTCACATATCGCTTATAAAACATATGCTTATAAAAAATGCGTCCATATCAAAAAGAGTGCGTGATGCGTCAAGGAATATCTTTTAATAAAAATACACACGCATGAATGAGTTACCGTAGATACGGACTGTGACAGGTCCCATTCAAGTTTTTGTCACTCCATATTTCAAGCAGCCCTTGCCCCCTTGCCTGCAAAATAGATCCGATTCACTTGGGCCGATCGTTCGAAAATGTTTGGGGTCGGAACAGCTGCTTTTGCGCAAGATTGAAAATGATAAATATAGTATTAATTTGATACTCACTAGAAAAAATATTTGCACCAGTGTCGTACAGTGTTCGAATGAACTGTCGTTGGCTGGTTTTTCTTTAGTTTTCACCATTTTCAAAAAAAATTTTGTCACTTTTTCCTAGGTCCGGCGCTGTTTTCACAGTCTAACGTTACGTGTATGGGCTTCTCCGGTCTAACGATAGATCGGACGGCGTATCGAAGCCGGCAGTCCTACCTGATCGTGTATGGCCAGCGTTAAGTGGAACAATAATAAAAATAGAGCGGGTAACGCAACGTCAATCGTTCGAAATTCAGAATCTGTAATATGAAACGCACCAAATTCGTTTGTTTATTAAACAAATTTTATGGGAATCGGATTCAAGAATCCTAATATGAAAGGGCCCTAAAGCACGCGTAACAGTGTACTAACAATTTCTCCTATTACGTAAAATGACACCTCCACAGCGTTGATACGCAGATAGGCGGATACGGAGGTAGGCGGATACAGAGACAGGCGAGGCCGCCTTTGATGTAACAATTAATGGAGCACCAATAAATGACTCAATTAAAATGGAATGAAATAATTTTATTGGAAAATGTGTCGTCAACGACGAAGGCTAATTAGCCAGAAACATGATCATGTCCGTGGTTATCCAGATTGCGGGTTGTGCCAAAAAATCATCTCTTATTATATACCGGGTGGGCCTTTAGTGCGTGCTCGGGCGATATCTCAGTGAATATTGGGTTTAGCGAAAACTTTCTTCAGAGAAGTTATGCAGATCAATGTGCTGCACATTCTAAAATTATTTTCGTTTATACAGGGTGCTCCATAAGAGCTGAACATATCAAAGTTATGTTTTTCAAATAGAATGATCCATTTGTTATTACAGATTTGGATTCCTTGGACAATTCTAGCGCGACTTGATGTATCATACATTTTGTGTAAAACGGACGGTTTTCACATTTTTCACTTTTTCGGAAAAATTGACATTTCGAAAAATTCAATAACTCAGTTATGCTGAAATTTATCCGAATGCAATTTTGCAGTTTTAATATGCATCAGATGTGCTAACTAAAACTAGTTGTTTACCTTCCCAACTTTGCTCAGTTTTGAGAAATCAAGTATTTAAATTCATCACCCTATATTCATGGTTAACTTGATTTTTTCAAATGACGCTACGTAATTTTTTATGTGCTGTTCAACGTAGAATTTTATAAGCTTTCTAATGATATCAGGTTGTAGGTATCTAACTCCTACGAATTTTTAATAAATTAATTTTTTAGAATTATTTCCGTTACATTTCTTAATAAATCAGAAATTTCATTTTATTAAACAAATACTATCAATTTGAAACTGATTAAGTCCGTAGATACACTATTTAAAATTGCACGTAACAAACCAAGACAAACAAACAAAAAAAACTATAACAAATGTTCAAAGTGACACAACTCCCAACAAACTAAGGCAAACAAATAAAATAAACTAAAACAAATGTTCAAAGTGACCACCCTATTTTTCCAAACAATACTCAATTCTTCTACGGAAGGATCGCTGCACGTTGTTCATCATTTCTGGCGTGATTGTGTTAAAGGCATTTCGAATACGGTCTTTCATATTTTGTACTGTAGTTGGCTCGTCGATGTACACTTTATCTTTGACATATCCCCACAAAAAATAATCAAGAGGGGTTAAGTCGGGAGATCTCGCAGGCCAACGGATTGGACCTGCCCTTCCTATCCACTTCTCAGCAAATGTGTTATTTAGCCAAGTCGTGACAGCACGTACATGGTGAGGAGGTGCCCCATCTTGTTGGAAATACATATTCCTTATTCTCATAAGAGGCGCATCTTCCAATAATTCAAATAAATTGTGCTGCAGTAATTCTAGATACCGCTCGCCATTTAAAGTTCCATTAAGAAAACAAGGACCAAAGATGGTGTTGTTAAAAATTGCCGCCCAAGCATTGACTGTCCACCTTTGTTGGCTGTGTACCCGAAAACAGTTGGGATTGATCTCTGAATAATAATGAAAGTTACGTCTATTTACAAATCCATTACGGTGAAAAGTACATTCATCCGTAAACATAACAGATTCAAAAAAATTTGGATTTGCATTTAATTGTTGTTGTATCCAGAGGCAAAAGTTACTTCTCAGTATTAAATCAGGATTACCTAGTTCCTGGTGTAACTGAATTCGGTATGGATGAAAATTATTTTTCCTTATCATTTTTCTTACCGAAGTTCTGCCAATTTCTAATTCACGGAAAGATTTCGTGTGCTTGTATGGGGATTTTCTAGAACAGACAATACAACTCGAAATTCATTATCCTCATTCGTTATTCTTTGTATTCTCTTCTGTTTAGGATAATGAACTCTGCCTGTTTCATTGAATCTTTCCAAAGTCTTCGAAAACATTCTTTTCTTGGGTGACGCTCACGCTCGGGATATTTCGCTTTGTACATGCGGCTGGCCAGTAGGGGATCTTTTAAACATTCTCCAAGAACAAAACCATGTCGATCAACTCATTTTGAGAAAAATTACTGTCCATTCTTGCAAACTAGTTATTTTGTTTAACAAGTAGAATCAATTCATACGAAGTGACAGATTACTGATTGTTCTATGTTCTATGTTCTATGATTGTTCTTTTATTATTGAAGTTTCATGGCTTGCTGGGAATATTTTCGATTATTAGAAAATCAACGAAATAATCCTATAAAATTAATTTATTAAAAATCCGTAGGAGTTAGATACCTACAACCTTATATCGTTAGAAAGCTTATAAAATTCTACGTTTAACAGCACATAAAAATTAGGTAGTGTCATTTGAAAAATCAAGTTAACCATGAATATAGGGTGATGAATTTAAATACTTGATTTCTCAAAACTGAGCAAAGTTGGGAAGGTTAACAACTAGTTTTAGTTAGCACATCTGATGCATATTAAAACTGCAAAATTGCATCTGGATAAATTTCAGCATAACTGAGTTATTAAATTTTTTCGAAATGTCAATTTTCCCGAAAAAAGTGAATTAATGTGGAAACCGTCCATTTTAGACACCCTGTATGGTAAATGAAGTCGGGCTAGAATTGTCCAAGGAAAACAAATTTGTAATAAAAAATAGGTCATTCCATTTGAAAAAACATAACTTGGATATGTTCCGCTTTTATGGAGCACCCTGTATAAACGAAAATAATTTTAGAATGTGCAGCTCATTGATCTGCATAACTCCTCTAAAGAAAGTTTTTCGCTAAACCCAATATTCACTGAGATATCGCCCGAGCACGCACTAAAGGCCCACCCAGTATGTATACGTATATTTTATATTGTGTAGCTCTGAACGTAATATTCTTCTACTGCCGTTTATTGAAAAATGAAGAATGTATGAAACAATAACTCGCCAAAATATTTTCTAAATGGATGTTGAAACGATTTCACGATCACATAATAAATTGACCTAACTCAAAAGGTAGTAATTCTACCTTTCATGAAGAAGATAACATCCCATCATTCGGAATCGACTAAAAATGATAGGCCTGTTCTTTTTCAACGTACAATTAACGAAATAGTATCTACAAATAAACGTAGGTACTAATATTTCTCCAAATACACCATAAACATGTTTTTTCGCATCTCGATGAATTGAATATGTCGAAGTAAAGGAGATTTACTTTTTGTTGTTTATTGCAGTTTCCAATTTTATAGGCGTAAAAAGGCAGTTGTGCGAAATACGTCATTTGTTTTAACATACGGGAAATAATGCAGTGGAATAACGTCTAAATAAATTCTATTAATATATAGGCACAACTTCCACCATTCATCCGCTATTAGATAGAAAAATTTTCCGCATAATTTCGAACAGTTACATGCACATTCTTATATTTTCCTTTCAATTAACGTTGCGCAATGAGGGAATGCATGTACAGTTATTTTTTTCATTTTTTTGTTCTCCCAATTTTCGAAGCGCAAATAGTAGGTATCCAATTCTTCAAAATCCACATTCGAATTGTACTAAGTTGTAATGAGCATACGAATTTGCGATCAAAAATTCGCGGTACTCCTTATCACAAATACAAAAAAAAATTGAGTTTCCTATTGTTGCTGCGATCATCGGTACACAACAATTTTATTTCGCATGTTCGGCGCGCTTCCGCGAAGAAAAACTAAACTATCGCAGATTTCAATTCAAACGATCTGACATTCATTTCCAAGAACTTCATATTTTTTTCGTTAACTGCGCTGAAACCAAACAACATTAAATACCGTCGAAGTATTTCGAAACAATTTCGAATATACACAATTCTAAGTAATTTACCCTAACTGTTGTAAGTTCCAACAAACAAAGTAGCTACGTTCTACCATCGGTCTTCTCTTCTTTTGTCCCTATATCATAAAAACCACTGGTTATCCTGCCGACAACCTTTCTCAGTATTTAGGGCATTCCCAAACTATTTGTACAGCAATAAACATTTTATTATCGGTCCGCTTCAATTGAGGAAACTGAAAATAATCTCTTCATTACACCCGACAGATGGTTGGGAAACCCAGCATTTCAATCTGTAAATATCATCCACAAAATAATTGTCAGCACACAAAATACGAAGAATTCAACAGACAACCTGAACTTTTAAGGCTAATTTTTGATCCTTCACTAGATATTTGGGATTTCAATCAACGTTTTCCGATTATTACATTTTTTGTATTTCCACCTATTTCATTATACTATAATAAAGAATTCTTCTTTATACCATTTTCATCAGTTGGTTGAACCAATTCATTCCATACTTACCATTAATATATTGCTTACTAACCGTTATCCTTCTACAGTTTAAGACAGACGCGACCTCTGTATTCGTAAAGCAAAATCTCATCTTCTCCATTGAAATGAAGGAATTTATTTTGACCGTTCAGATGTTGACGTGTACATATCACGTACAACACAACAGATAGAGCTGATATATTTCACCTCTATTTTACCGTCAATTTTCTATGAGTTTCAGTTGTATGTACCTTTCGATTATGAAAATAATAAAGAGGTACGGGTACAGTATGTCTTACGTTTAGGTAAACAAAGTCATCTGTTATGATGATCCTGATATTCATACTTAATTCTATAGGTCACAGAATGTTTCTTGCTTCTACGGGTACCCTTTATTACTCCCTACAATCCGTTTTAACTACATACCGTGACAATAAACGAACAATTGATGTTTTACATGTTTTCGGAAGAATATTAAAGGAATTGACTTAATTGAAAGTTTCATAAACTTTCTATGTGCGGTTTAGAAGATATAACGATTTCAGCTGCACAACTGATTTCGCGCGCTCCCATTAATTGTTAATTTTTTTAACAGTTTACCCATTAACGAACAATTGATGTTTTACAGGTTTACGGAAGAATATTAAAGGAATTGACTTAATTGAAAGTTTCGTAAACTTTCTATGTGCGGTTTAGAAGATATATCGATTCCACCTACACAACTGATCTCGCGCGCTCCCATTAATTGTTAATTTTTTTAACAGTCTACCCATTAATGAATAATTGATGTTTTACATGTTCTCGGAAGAATATTAAAGGAATTAACTTATTTGAAAGTTTCGTAAACTTTTTATGTGCGGTTTAGAAGATATATCGATTTCACCTACACAACTGATTTCGCGCGCTGCCAATAATTGTCAATTTTTTTAACACCCAACCCATTAACGAACAATTGATGTTTTACATGTTTACGGAAGAATATTAAAGGAATTAACTTATTTGAAAGTTTCGTAAACTTTTTATGTGCGGTTCAGAAGATATATCGATTTCACCTACACAACTGATTTCGCGCGCTGCCATTAATTGTTAATTTTTTTAACACCCAACCCATTAACGAACAATTGATGTTTTACATGTTCTCGAAAGATTATTAAAGGAATTAACTTATTTGAAAGTTTCATAAACTTTCTATGTGCGGTTCAGAAGATATAGCGATTTCACCTACACAACTGATTTCGCGCGCTGCCAATAATTGTTAATTTTTTTAACACCCAACCCATTAACGAACAATTGATGTTTTACAGGTTTACGGAAGAATATTAAAGGAATTGACTTAATTGAAAGTGTCGTAAACTTTCTATGTGCGGTTTAGAAGATATAACGATTTCAGCTGCACAACTGATTTCGCGCGCTCCCATTAATTGTTAACTTTTTTAACAGTCTACCCATTAACGAACAATTGATGTTTTACATGTTTTCGATCTGACTGCGGCACGATAACAACTCGACAAAACCGCACTTGGTCTCCAAAGAAAAATGAGACTTCAACAACTACTTTTGGAATTTCTTCCAGTTTACCGAATATAGCAAGTTTAAAACTTGCTATAATGTTGCGTAATAATTGGGAAATAATAAAACAATGGTATTTACGTCATTCTTGACTATAATACAAAAATTGACAATGCAAAAATAACAACTGATCACTACTACGTAATTAATGCTACAGAAGTATTTAAAAATTCTCATCAAAATGCTGTTTGGTGATCCTGGTCACTTCCTTAAATCTTCATATAACGCCAATGTTCTGACGCAGATGTGGCATTTGTTAGCAATAGGTACCTGTAAAAATTTCATTGTTACTTTATTCAATCCCTTGCATCTTTTAATCATACTACTCTTATGTGTGTAAAACCTCTAGAACTTGTTATCATTTATCGAAGTCGACCGGGTAATTTCGAATTATTACTATCAAGTTACCTGGATAGCAGTTTGACAATTCGAATATAAGAGTCGAATTGAACGTCATATTGGTGAACGTTGTTTTGTGTTGTCAGACTGCCGAAGGGTCTTTTGCTGCGATTCAGGTAATAATGTTATTCTAAATTATTTATGTAGTTATAAATTGTGTCCTCCAGAATAAACAACTGCATCCCGCAAGGAACGATTATAAGTGACGACTTATAAATCGCAGCACTATCGGTAGTATGCCACGAAAAGTTATTTTTCACCTGTCATGCGAAGCAGCATCTAATACTAAAGCGTCGGTGGTGAAAATAAAAACCATAAAAGTCTTTGGAGAAGCCGAACGTTATGCATTTCCTCCTCAATTACAAGAGTGTGGCAAGCATCCGGAACTTTGCGCGTTATCGATTATGAGATCTGTCATCAGACAGTTAACGAAACGAGGCCAATATCGAAATGTGAAGATAACTCTTTCAGATGACATTGCACCACTCTACTTCGATATGGAAGGAAACACATGTTTCGAGGAATACTATCTAGAAGAAAAGGGTTTGGATTCCGATGACGATAACGACGACGTTTCATCAAATAAGGAAAGAAAGTCGTTTCAATCGATTATTATGGATATGGCCCTCGAGAAATTCACTGGGAAAAATCAAAACGTTATAACATGACTCGCATTTTTTGAAACAGAATGTCGTCGTTTCGATATAGTGATGGACAGGTATCCTGAGGTCTTACGGTTATTCTTAGAGGGTTCGGGTGCGGAATGGTTTTCTTTGACTTTGAAAGATATATCAATGAGTGATTCTTGGAATTCTTGGAAAAATTCAATGATAAATTTTTTTGGAGACCGTGGTTGGTCCGACGTCAGTTACGCTTTCTTCTATAAATATGTAAACGGCCCGTTAAACGAATATGTTATAAAAAAACTCAATTTCTTATTAGATGTTGAACCAAAAAAGAAAATGATAAATTATCCAATTACTGATAAAACTTACATAGGATAAATAACGATGAACTATGTACTTCTTCGATCTCTATCATTTCCTTAAGAAATCATGCCCTGACAGATGAGAACACCATTTACTTCAAAGTTTCATAATCCGATATCCTACAAGATATGTAGTTTCATATAATTAATTGAAATTATCAATGTGTTTAGAAATGGCAGTAAAGCACAAACTTTCCTTTTATGTGAATTTACTTCGATTCGGCTTCCTTCAAAGTTATCCATGGAATCATTGCTGTCATCCCAAGTATATCACTTCTGTTTGGCTTCCTCCTCATTAGCTTTTCATATAATTAACTGAAATTATCAATGTTTTTAGTTTTTCGAAATAGCGGTATAGCGCCTACTTTCCTTTTATGAGAATCATTCCTGTCCAGCTTAATTCGAAGATTATCCTTAAAACCAGCATGCAAATTGAAAGTAAATTAGTCTTTAAAACCAACATGCAACACAAGTCCTGTCTTCAGAAAGGGGCACACACAACTTACAACTAAATTCAACAAGTCCTGTCTTGAGAAAGGGGCACACACAACTTACAACTAAATTCAACAAGTCCTCTCTTGAAAAAGGGGCACACACAACCTATAACTAAATGTGACAAGTCCCGTCTTGAAAAAGGGCACTAACAACTAAATTTAACAAGTCTGGGAGGGCACAATCACAAGTCTTTTCTTGATGGGGTGGTGGTGGCAGTGATGGTGTTCGAAGCACTGGCTGCTGGTAAGTCGATGATTATGCTGATGATTAAAAGGCATGTCCCATCAGATCATCGTAGCGGATATTGTTGACATACCGCAACAAGAAACTCTCCGAGCGCATTCTCCCGAGGGTATTGGTTCCTCCAGGCGAACTCATTTAGATATGAGTGAAAGAGAGCTTCAGAGGTTCCAAATTGCCTCCTCAGCTTTCGTTTCGCTCGCATCCACATGTTTTCTACATTCTGGGTGTGAATGCTTCGGTCATCTGAATCCACGTAGTGTTCTTCGTGGACGATGACACGATGCTCATAGAAACCTCCACCAATGTTTCCTATGTTGCGGTACGCCGCCCAGCCATCCGACACGATTATGGATCCCGGTAGAATATGCCTATAAATTCGGTTAATAACGTTAAGTTTAAGCTCATTAAAATTGAAAATAAATAAAATGGAATTCTGTTAACCTTCAAGCGGGCGCGTAGTCATTTATAACGGGAGCGGGCGCGCGTAACCGAAAAGACCCATGGGATTAATAAGGGAAGTAAATCACTAATTATTTCATATTTATTTATTTATTTGTACTCAGATTTATTATCATTGTTTTTAAATCGTAGTTTGTCAAAAAAAAAGGTAATTATATTCATGAAAAGCAAACAATTATTAGATTAATTAACACAACTCAAACATTATAGAAATCAAATCAAAAATTAGGAACAGAAACCCCTTTTGTTTATCTAAGTCTAGTTTATATACCTTGTTTAATAATGAAAACTACGTATTAGGAATAAAAATGATGGTTTAGTTTTCATTAGAATCAGTTTCTTCGATCATATAACATTCATTGCAAATAAATGTTGTCTGACTTCTACAAATATTTTTCATACATAACTCGCATTGCGTTTTTGATTGCCTCCTTTTTTTGGCTGGACATATTTTACAGGTTGCTCTGCATGTGCCAGAAGTACTTGCTTTTGTTTCAGCAGCACTATCCTCCATATTCAAATGCTCCCTTATGTTTCTTTTTAGTTTTCTTGGAAGGCCTAACATCGTTGATCTTCTTTGAACATATTCTTTTGTCAATTCAGTGCCTAATGCTCGTAAATACATCCGCCTTTTCCGTATAACTACATTATTGGCCCTCAATATCACCATGCTATTTATTCCTGCAATATCCAGGAGACGAAAGAAGAGTGTCAATGGCCATCTATTGTTCTTCCTTGAAACTGAATACATTTTTGCTTTTTTATCGACTTCATCGACACCCCCCTTTGTTTTATTGTAAAAAGTAACGATGCTGGGTTTGCGCTTTTCATTTGTACTTTCATCAATTTCTGCAGCAGAATGAAGTGATGATATAAGAACGACAGATCTTTTCTTTTTAGGCACGTAAGACACGAGTATAGCTGTATCTGAAAATCCAAATTGACTTGAATATTCAGGTCGGTTTTTATCTATAAAGCAGGAGGTATTTCTTTCTTATTTTTACGCATGGTACCCACCACAGAAATTTTATGATTCTTGGCCAAATCGGTCATCAACGTCACACTCGAATACCAATTGTCAATGGTGAGGTTTCTTCCAGTGCCAGAAATCGGTGTAATTAGCCTCTTCACGACGTCTGCCGCAGCATTACTCAACTGATATGGGCCTTCAGGCTGCTTGCCAGCATAAAGTTCAATATTTAGGACGTAAAACGTAACAGAATCCACTAGTGGATAAAGTTTGATTCCGTATTTGTCAGGCTTTGATTTCATGTACTGTCGGAAAGGACAGTTGCCTCGAAAGCCAACCATCATCTCGTCGATTACAACGTTTTCTCCCACTGAATATGGCGAGAGATAGTTTTGTACAAACATATCTAAAACTTCTCTTATTGGCGCAGCTTTGTCTAAAGTACGACGAGTTTGTCGTGTAGTAGCATCATCAAACCGTAATGAGTTCAGTAGAAATTTTACTCTTTTTACTGACATAGTAGTGGGAAAAATAGGTATACCTGTCCCATCACTTGAAAATAAATCTTCCAAATTGGCGTGCGATGTCTTCAAGGATCCCGCTACGTACAACAATCCAAGAAGTGCTCGAATTTCCACCGCATCTGTTGGTTTACAGTCACGTATTCGGTTATACGACGGCTTTTTTCTTTGAATAAATTGGTTGGTACATGTAACAACTTTTTCAATAATATTCTCGGAAATGAATAAACTCCAGGCTTTCGTAAATGTCGTTACTCCCATACCATTTCTTCGGATACCCGCATCTTCCGTAAGAATATTTTGCACTTGACGCCTCACTCTGTTATTGTTCGATTTTCGCCATTTTGTTACTTTATCGCGCCCTGTAAAATAGCGATTTATTTCTGACAGTGGCAAATCATCCTCTTCTGAGCCCGAGCAGTTTGATTCCTCAGCAGAGGGAGGTTCGTCTGCAATGCTGTGGTCGGAAGTTTCAGAGCCATGGTCGCTGAGCTCTGATTCACTCTCTTCTTCGTCTTCTCTTAGTAAATCCTCGATTGCACTTCGTGTTAACCGCCCACGACTCATGTTATATAAAAAAATCCAAACTTTATTTTATAATATTGAATAACGGCCAAAGAACCATTACAAGCGTGCACAAGTGTATGTCGCGTTGAGCCTCGCGCGTAACCTTTTCAACGACACGCGCGTGTAGTCTTTTCGACGACTGCGCCGGAACTGAAACCAGATCGCTCGCGACCTGACCGGCCTTCGGCCGGGTAGGAGGGCCCTTCGGGCCCCCCAGGTCGGGGCCTTCGGCCCCTCCGGCGGCCTCCGGCCGCTAGGGGGCCCTTCGGGCCCCCGAGTAGCCTTAGGCCACAACAGTAATCTCTTACGCGAGGGCGTATCGAATTTTTCTTTAATATCACGAAAAGCGTTACGAAAGTTTAGAGAATATACGGTTGTAATGCGGTCCTCCACTTTCGATGTGAATGTCACGGGGTGAAAGCGTGTAGCTGGAATATAAGATTTTGAAGTGTACTGATGTTAATTTGAATTTTTTTTATGACGTCAGTCATTTTGGCTTTGCTCGAACCGAAGCGAGGATGATATACTGTTGTAACGTACACCGTTAAAAAGAAATCTTTTCTTTTTTCTTACAATTTCAATATTATTTTTATAGTCGATTTATTTTGTTGGAATCGTTTTTTCTTTGTCATTTTGGCTGTGCTCGACGAACCACAGCGATGATATACGGTTGTAAAGGAGGCACGATGTGTTGCACAATATGATATCTGATGTTTTCATTAAAAACGCGTTTCTAAATTTCAAATTGTTTTCAAGTACAATTCATACCGAAATTAATTTTTGTTTCATTTTTTGCTGCGAACGATATTTTTCCGGGATTAAATTTTGTTGATCGATTATAATAGTCCATTAAAAAGAAGAGTGTTTTACTCCTATGTTTATTTTGTATAAAAGGAATCGAAGAAATTAGTTGTAAATTTATTATTTTCTGAGAATTTTTTTTCTTTGTAATCTTGGCTGTGCTAGAAACCACAGCGATGATATACGGTTGTAAAGTATGGTGTGTATATGATATCTGATGTTTTAATCGAAGACACGTTTCGAAATTTGAATTAGTTTTCATGCACAATTGACATATATTGAAAGCAAATTCTGTTTTATTTATTTTGTATGCTACGAACTATATCTTTTTGGGGATTCAATCTTTTTAATTTTCCTTCATGCAAGCAAGCAACCAACAATACACATTAAAGACAAAATTGCAATTGAATAGAGGATATTATTTGAAACATTATGAATGAAATAATTCATCCGCTTTTATAATGATACATATAAACAATTGACTTTTTTCCTTTTTTTCATTCCGTAACGATAAGATAATAAAAAAGAAACTCGTCGCATTTTTTGTATTTTTTTATTTTTATTATTTTTTCCCTCTATTTATTCTCCCTTCCCCTCCGTTCGTCCCCCTCTTCCTCCTCCTCCCCCTCGTCCAGCTCCCCGACTCTGTTGAATATGAAAATTTTTGTGTTTTGTTTTATTTAAGCAAAATCGTTTTCTTACGTTCGATGCACCTCCTCCCCGGCCTCTTCCCCTACCTCTGGGACGACGGCTCCCGTGAACGATGTTCACCGTTTTGCAGTTGACGAATTGCTGGAAGAAGGAAAAAATGGTTGATATTTGAGAAATTCATTAAGAACGAATGCAAAATGTAGAAGGCAACGCTCAATTTGGATTGAAATATTCCAAATTTAATACTTACGATGTTGAACGGGAAGGCACCGCCGCCGTTACCGGAGGTGCTTTTTTTTTTTTTTTTTTTTATCAGCCGTTGCCGGGCCGCCGCCGCCGGCCGACGTTGACGGCCCGGCCGCCTGTACCTCCGCCGCCGCCGTCGTCTTCCTCGATTCGTCGAGGTCGACGGCGACGACCATGTTTTCGATATCTTCATTCTAAAAAGAAAATCAATAATTAATAAACAATAATTGCGGTTTTTTTGGTGTATAACGTATGTCGCCATTTTTCATTCGTTTCACCCTTCGTCGTTGTTGTTGTCGTCGGCGTCTTGATGTTTTCGTTTTCTTCGAATTGATTAAATTATGATATTAACATCTCCCGTTACGTTGGAATCGATTGAAATTACGAAACTATCGTTTATCCGGTGCGTATAAATTTATTCTTCCTATTCCGAAATCATTTATTTGTTATTGAAGGGTAAGATTGGATGGATATTATCGGACGAAATTGTAAATGCAACTTACCGCTGTCGTATTCATCATGGAAATGTTTCATTGGTATAATTTTTTTTCCGTGGTTCGCGGAATGATCAAAGAATCTTCAAATAATGACAATTGAATGTATCGAATTATCTCATTATTTCGTGACGTCATTATGTGCGAAAATATTCGATGTCATCTCTGATGTTCCGAATGACGGTATAATTATTCGCTGAATCGATCAATCAATCAATCAATCAATCAATCAAGGACACCTCAGCTCTGCTAGTCAATAGGGCGAGTAAAACAACAAAAAGATAATTTACGCCAAAAACAAAGAAAATATGCTACGGTAATGATTATACAACCACTTTTGAAAAGTTGCAGGTAAGCGAGAAATTGTATGAACATAGTCGTAGCCCACTCATAAATAATAAAAAATGAATTAATTAACGGAATAAAAGAAATCAATCATACGAAAGTTATATATAAAAAGAATAATAAGAATATTTTATGTATAAATAAATATGTTCGAATGATGTGTTTGGTTTTTTGAATGCTCCTGATGAAAACACAGGATTAAAGTTTTTAATTTTTTCCTATCAAATGCTCGGGTTATTAAATAAAAAATAAAGGATAGGAGTTTCCTGATTGCTATTGACTGAAGAGCCAAGAAATCAAATTTTTAATCAATAAACATCTTCTATATGTCTAATGTTGGTTTTGTACAATTAAAATGATCGATCTGTTGAAATTATGAAGATTACAATGGAATTTTTTGAAATTTTCTGAATTAACACGAAAACAACAATTACATACATCATTATTATTACTGTTATTATTATTATTATTATTATTAATTATTATTGTATGAATTCATAATTTCAAAAGTTACAATTGATCATGAACAAATAAATATTATACATTTGTCACATTATTATCGTCGTTCACATTGTGAATTGTTTTTTCTTTGATGAATACAGAAATTTTGGAGAAAAAATGAAAATCGAAAAGAAGTTAATGAAAATTGGGGTGTCGTTTTTTTTTTCCGTCGTCGTTACAATTCTTCCGTTTATTGATTGAACTATTCATCGTTGTGGTCAGCAGTTCGAAGTTATTACAATTATCGCAATTATTTATTATAACCATTCGTTCGTTTTTCAACATTTCGACCCAGTCGGCAACGTTTTGAGATACCTTTCGTTTTTCATTTTTTTTCAATGTTTTAAATTTTAATCATTTTGTCGGTTTTCGTTGTTTGTTTGTTTTTGTTGCTGTTTTTTGTTTGTTGTTTTGTTGTTGTTTTTTTTC
This sequence comes from Novius pumilus, assembly GCA_020654155.1. NCBI lineage: Eukaryota > Metazoa > Arthropoda > Insecta > Coleoptera > Coccinellidae > Novius > Novius pumilus. Next base: position 40,314 of record JAIFOV010000505.1, read on the forward strand.
GTTGTTGTTGTTTTTTTGTTTCTTGTTGTGCTTCTTTTTCATAAGCGATTGTTGTTCTTGCTGAATGTACGAATTGGGGACTGTCGAGCGGCACTGCATGGCCCTCCGTCGTTCATAATGTTCCTTCTTCGAAACAAGCGTATCAGATGAAGTTGTCTAAAGAAAAAAAAATTCTTTAATTTTCACATTTATCAATCGAACCGTTTTGTTGACTCACGCAAAAAGTTGAAGATGAACGGAAGTTGATTTGTTGTGTGAAGGAAATATCGTATCCGATGATGAATTTTGTTTCACTACGACAGTACATTCGGGAATGTAATGTCGATAGAGTAGCAGTAGGATGGGAAATCTAGTTCGTACGTAACATCTCCATATTTCTTTCATACCGAATAAGCAGATGTCGTAAATGAACTGTCGCCATATTTTTATTAGTTATATTTTTCCTTGCGTCTTCATTGAAGTTTGTCTGCGTTAGTTTGTCATTTTCTTCAAATTTATGTATCTAGAAATGTGTAAATTTTTTTCCATTATCGTTGTCAATCCTATACTCACGAAATTGTGCATTTTTTTTATCAATCATTACCTCTCCTTGGCTCCTACGTTTCATGCGGATGTTTATGTTCGTAGGTGTTTTCGTTGTTGTTGCTGGCGTGCATTAATATTATTATCAATATTATTATTCATATTATTACGAATTACGTTGGAGAACTTGACGAAGGATCAAATTTATTTTTCAAAATTTTTTTTCTGTTCATTTACCATTTTGGTCGTCAAACAATCAGTTCTGTAGCATGGATTGAATCATTAAAATTTTATTTTTCTTCTTGTCGTCCGTAATGGCATAGCGTCACTTTGTTATTATTACCATTATCAATATGTATTAATATTATTATCGTTATTATTCTTTTTTTAATTTTTATTCATTAATTATTACTAACCCGACGTGGTCGATGGTTTTTTCCTGATTGTGGTTTTTTTTTTTTTTTTTGTTTCAGCGGGCCTATATAGCATCGGCGGCCTACGATCGGACGGAGAGTAATGCCTTCCCTTATTTTTTTTCCGTTTTTTGAAACGGTTATTTCTGTAACAAAAATTCAATTATACGTCATCCGAGCGTTGGAATAGTTTTGATTCATTCATTCATTACTTACCCCAACTTTTTGTTTTTCCTTTTCCTATTTTTCTTTCTTTTATACGTAATTGTAAAAATTGAAATAGGACAAACGTAACGTTTCGAATGAACGATTGTCGAAATTTTATAATCACGGGACTATTCTTGAAACGGCGACACAACAGAGAGCATCCTTTATGCGTACATCATCATTATCATCATCATCGTTAGCGTATCACGACGACGACGACGATGATTTAAACGGGACAAACTCTCCGTCATGATTTTTATTATTATTAATACCGAAACGATATTCGTAAAGAATGTCATTTCTTTTTTAATAATTCATATCCACCAGATCATCGTGCAATAACTGTCCCAAGTATATTGCACGAGTGAAAAAGTGTGCAACATCGAATTCCCGTGAAGGGACCGGAGCCCGCCGATTCCCCGCTTGCTGTCGGGTAGAATTTTAGTGATTATTGAAAAATTTCAATCGTACCATTAGAAACGAAACGTTTCATCGCGTATTTCAATTTTTGAATTTTCAGCAAGTATTTTTTACGTATATTCTTGTTTTCGAACGAAATCGATAGATTCTAGGACGGCCACATAGACGTCGGTTAAGGCGTCGTCGAATCTATTTAACTTTGTGACCCGATTATTGTCGCAACGATACCAACGGTTTGTGGTTTCTTGTCGAACGGTCGCTACATAGTGACCGGATTCGACGGTATCGTCGCCTCGGTGTAAGATGGCGCAACGTATTCTAAAGTTGCGACCGTTCATATGGATCCTGTCGGGATTCAAATTTTTGAATGTCGTCGACAATTTCATCGGGCGTCGTCTGACGTCGTCCATCGTATATCTTAAAAATACGAGAAAGACGTATTTGCCGGCACGTTCGAACGTTGTCGTCGCTCGAACATTTCCCGGGCATTGCGGTGTCGCCGGTGCCGCTGTCGCTGAGCACGGGTAACTTGTTTGCTGAAATTTCAAAAATTCTTCAAAATCGATATGCGAAACGTTGGGCACATTGAAAAATAAGAATTTTTGATCGTCGTAGCGTCTCGGATTACGTTCCGTTCCGCACACGTCACATTTACCAACTTCGTTCGTGGAAAATTGGATTTGCGCGACAAAGTCTCCGTTGAGTTTTTCGAATACGAAGTGTGCGAATTCTTGAACGTCTTGCTGACGGTTCTCGGCGAATCTGTCATCTACCGTTTTTCTGTGCTGAGATGTATCGTTCGATAATCGCCGCATCAGAAGATCGAAATTGTAATTGATCGCCGACGTATTGTTGTTGGCACCTACGGAATTACGAAATTCTTTTAGCGACAATAAACACTGAACGGTAGCGTTAGCGTAACACGATACATTATCGGTATTCACCAAACCTGTATGGATGTGATAGTCGTCATTTCGATCATCATCATCATCATAATGATCATCGTCAACAACAACAGTCATTGGATCGATAACGCTCGATTGCTCGTTTGGCGGTGTCGGTGAAGACGACGGCGACGCTATCCTCAACGTCGTTTTCTTTTTCGGTACGACGTTCGATTCGTAAACGTTCACCGCGATGCCACGATGATGGCTGTAGATCGTGTCGAATGGGAAACTGGTTATTTTTCCATTATTGCTGAAACACCAATCGTTATTAGTGAAACTTTTCGTCGTGAATTGACGTTTGACGTTCAAAGTCGATCGGTACCCTTTCGACAATAAATTTTTATAAACCGAATTGCCGACGACCGCCGTGGGCGAAATGTCCAAATTGAAATCGCCGATAATCAAACATTCCCGCCGATCGTCGTCGAGTTCTCGCAACGTTCTGTCCAGGAGATGGTTCACTTGTTTTACGCACGATTTCGGCGGTACGTACAAAGCGACGATAACGAATTGCGTAGGCGTGGACGTCAATTCGAACATGACCATCTGAAGGGTTTTGAATGAGTCTAGGGTACTTGCGTTTCCCGGATTACTCTGACCGGAACGTCGTTTTTCTGTAACACAAAATACCGAACGGCTTGTGCCCGAACGGTAGACAGATTTTACTGAAACAAACGTAACCGCTTATATTAACGTCGTCCGAAACGTTCGTCCAAGTTTCCACAAACACCATCACATCGGAATTAGGGAATATAGGATTGTTTTCGACGAATCGACGGTGTTTGGCGAAACTTTGAACATTTTGATAGGCGACGGTGATTTTACCTGAAGCGTCCAAAATTTCTTTTCGAAATTTCGTTACGAGCATTCGATTCGTTTTCAAATTTGCGATTTCGTTCTCGCTCTTGTCAAACTTACTCGGCGGATTGGGCGGATAGAACGAACCGATCAAGTACATGCCGTCCAAAGAAGTGGCCCTGCTGCACGCGATGTACAGCGTGCTGCGTGGCATACCTTTTTTCGGATGAACGGCTACTTGGCCGTACGTGGAACCTTGAGATTTGTGGATGGTTATACCTTCGGCGATCATTAAAGGGAATTGTCTCCTTTCGACCGTTACGTTAGTTCCTTTTTGCACTTGTATCGACCGAACGGATTTTCCGATGGGCGTCGATTTCGGGTCGATGCCGTTGATTTGCATGTAAACGCGAAATCTGTTTCTCGTACTTTTGCTGACCCTCTCTTCGTCGAATTCGATCCATACGCGATCGATTTGACAGTTTTTGTTGTCGTTGTTCTTTCGCGATCTATCGATTTTGCGCAAGATACCGTTGGCGCCGTTCACCAAACCGTCTGCGACGTTCAAATTCACAGACACCATGTATCGCGCGTCGACCTGTAACACGACGCGTAACATCATGCCGAACGTGTCCGTTTTTTTAAGAGATTTCGCCTGTTTCAACAAAAGATTTTTCGTTCTTTCGTTACACGATGCCTTTACCCTGTCGACCGCCAATGATTCCGCACGATCGCTACGGAATTGTTTCAATTTTTGTTCATTGAATTCGTCGACTTCGTTGTTGCTTCTAAACAGATGAATCGTGCCGATCGGCAAGATCTCGTCGGACGTCGTCGTACATCTCGTTTTGAAGAGCTCAACGTCGGAGTCCGTCATTCGACCTACGGCCATGCGGTTCAAAGCTACGGCAAATTTTTTATCATTTTTCTGACGCATAATTTCGGTCAGTTCGAAATATGAAAATTTTTCCCACAAGTAACGACCGCATATGTTACCGTACGCGTTGTTACTGTCCGGCAAAAATATCCATCTATCGCCCACCGGTTGCAATTGTCTCAAATCACCTACCAGTATTAGGGGTATACCGCCGAAATCTACTTTACTTTTAAAGATCTGTTTCAGTCTGGCGTCGATGTGAGCGAACATTTTAGCACCCACCATCGAGAATTCGTCGACGATTATCAGTTTCACCTCCATCATTTTGGTGTAGAGGGTATTCACGGTATCCGGACTGAGCGGTACCAATTGACTGCCGCACTGATTGATCGGTAAGCAGAAAACGGAGTGTAACGTGGCCCCGTTAATATTGAAACTGGCTTTCCCGGTCGGAGCTGTCAACAAAATTTTAATCGTATTAGGATCGTTACCCGGTCGGCTATTGAAAATCCTCAATACGCTTTGGTATATGGCGGAAATCAGTCTGCTTTTACCGACTCCCGCACCGCCAGACACGATCTCGTAGAAAGGTCGTTTTTCCATGACGTTGCCCAGTACCTGCGTCAGATATTCGTACTGTCTGTCGTTTAGGGTTTCGATCAGCCTTTCGTAGTCGGCCTCGTCGATCTGAAACGGGGTAGGAAAAACTGAATTTTTATTATCGTTATTACCACCACCGTCGGTGGGGATTTTCGGTCGGTCATTGACGTCGTCGTCGCAGTTGTCGTTCAAAATGTCGATTTTTGGATCGTCCAAACCGTACGGACCGTATTCGACGTCTAGTTCGCCGTCGCCGCTATCTACTTCGGCGTCGACGATTATCGCTTCGAAATTTTTCTCGGCCTGTCGAAGCGCATCGTCCAAGACGATGCTGTCGCTCGCATCGAACTTTTGCGCGTTCGCCTTGAGTTGTTCGAATTTTTTGGCATATTCGATTTCCTGGTCGACATCGATCAATTCCGAACGTTCGTCTCGCCAGTTCGTGAAGAGCATGAGCTGATGACGATAAAAATTAGTAGGATCGGTTTGTAGACCGTACCTGAAGAACGTTATTATGTTGGCATGTCTCTTACGCACGATCGTTCCGCTACCGTCTTTCAACGGTAATCGATTATTTTTTTTTTTTTTGCTGTTAACGTTCGTCGACACGGACGCGTCGTCGGCGTCGGCGTCGGCGTCGCTCGCTACTCCTTTCGTTTTTTGAAAAGTGTAGAAAGCGGCGAATTCCGCCAAACAAAGATCGTCGAGAACGTCCGGTCTGACGACGTAATGTTCGATTAGGCCATCTCTGAAGATGCGGCCGTCGTCGTCCTGCAAATTATCCAATGCGAGTTTAGTTTTCAACACTCTGACCCGATTTTCGGGCGGCAATGTGCTGATGAATCAGTGGCGGCTCGTGGAAAAAAGAAATGGGTGTTCTGCAATCGAATCCACAGAAATAGACATTATCTTTAAAATTGAGAGTGTGCGTGGTGACAAGTTCGAGACTTCTGAATAAATAAAAGCGAAATTCAAAAAAAAATTTATTACACTTACAACTTGACTTACTCATCTTTTATAAATTAATTCAATCCTTCGTGATTTTTTAGAAGCGAATTTGTCGATAACTTTTCCATTGAAATTTTCTATTTCTCCAATCATCTTTTTTTCGATGGACAGCATGGAGAGAGCGTTTAATCTATCTTCAAGCATAGAATTCCTAAAAAACGTTTTTATTCGTTTTAAAGTTGAGAAGCATCTTTCAGCTTCAGATGTCGTCATTGGGATCGTAGCAAGAATTTCTAACAATTTTTTTGTTTCACAAAATGTTTCTTCTAAATTGTTTTGCATAATGAATTTTAAGAATAACACAGCGCCTTTTATACTTCTGCAGTCGCTTCTTGAATAGATTACTGATAATTCAGTACGTAAACGTTCTCTGTTCAATCCTGGATAGAATATACAAGTCATTTCTAAATTGTTAAAAGAAAATTCATTTTGATACCTTGGGAAGTTTTCAGAAAAAAATAAAGAAGCAGTTTGAAGATGTCCAGTGAAGGAAAGTCTGTCGTGCACGGTGGTAACAATTGCATCACACACTTCGATAGCGCTGATACGATTAGGATTTGCATTTATTGGAAAATTTAAACGTCTTTTTTTTGACATTGAAATTTCAGGGTTTTCATTATAAATCAATCTACTCGCCTCATCAATAATATCATCGATTGAGGTCCTCACTTTTGTAATATTTTCTTCAAAAATATTAATGGCATGTTGTGCTAAAGTTGGTTCAATTTTCCTTTGTTGAAATTGGTTGAAAAGAATATCTACATGTGGCATAACATGATGAAAAAAGCTCAACCAGAAAACGAAGATTGGATCGTTCAGCATTCGTCTGATTCCGGAAGCCGCACTGGCTACGTTTCTGTTCATAATATTTGATTCAATTTCTTCCATGCATTCAATTAAAGAATTCCTATGTTCGAAGACAACATTTACAGTTCGAATATTGAAATTCCAACGAGTAGAAGCTCCGTGAGGAATTTTTCTTTTAACAATCCTATCCAAAACTGCAATCCGTTGTGGTGAATTACTGAAAAATCCCGGAATGTCATGAATATTTCCAAAAAATACTCGAACATGGGGGTTGATAGATGCAGCATTAGAGATAATCAAATTTAGTTGGTGTGCGTAACAATGAATAAAATGCGCAAAAGGGTATTTCTCTTTAATTTTCGCCTGAACCCCTGAATGTTGTCCACTCATTACAGCGGCTCCGTCATAGCTTTGGGCAATCAGTTTTTCCGGGGATTTTTCCAGAATGGGATCAAGAATTTGTCGTAGGTGTTTAGTAAGAGTTTCAGCATCAAGTTTTTCTGTTATCAGATAACCCCAAAAACGTTCTACAGGTTCTGAATTCCGCATGTATCGAAAACTACAACCAATTGGGATTTCGCAGAAACATCTGTTGTTTCATCAGCCATAATCGCTAAAAATGTAGCTGTTCTTATTTCAGACAATATTCGTTCATGACAAATCTCAAGCATGCATTCAAGTAAATCGTTTTGTATTTCTTTGGACGTACCTTTAAACACGGCGTTGTTCTTCAAATGGTCAGCTAAAAGTTTATCGAGCTCTGCAGAAAAATTAACTAACCCACGAAAGATTCCAGGATTCTCTGATGAATCCGTTTCATCATGGCCACGGAGAGCTAATTCAAAAGCACCACAAAACTTTATGCAGTCTATAATTTTTGAAAGGGCGTACCTATTCTGTGCCACTTTTTCGTTGTATTTTTGAATGTGCAGCCAATATGACGAATCTAGCTGCTCTGCGATATTGACCTTTCCTAATAATGCCAATTCCATTTGATTGTGCATATGGGTTTTTGAATTTTCATGTTTTTTCATTTTTTCACTCAAATGGATTAAGTCGGTGACACCTGTCCGCGACCATGAATTTTCACCAATGAAAAGTACACAGGCAAAACAATATAGGGCATTTTTTTTGTTACATCCGCAAATCCACATATTCCATGAATATATTTCTCGGTGAAAATGTCTTTTATAGGATTTTCCCCGACTAGAACCGGAAGCTTCTATGTTGATGTCTGGAAGAGGCCTACCATTTTCTTTAATTTTTACCTTTTCTTCGAAAGCATATTCGCTGAATTTCTTAACGTTGATGAAATTGTAAATTAAATCAACCGCAGTAATATCCATTGTTAAAACAAAATAAGAAAACAGAAAGTCGATGCGACAACGACCGAATGAACGCACTATTCAAATACGTAATATACAGTAGTCGATTGTGATTACACGACTGCAAATTTTGCAGTCCAAATCTCCCATAAAGCATCGCATGTTAGCCTACTGGGGAAGAGGTGAAGCGGGGATTGGCGAGGGTGTCCATAGGAGACGACAGAACATCGGTGTCGCCCAGATAAGATGACGCTAAGAAAACGTTCTGTCACGTTGAATATCGTGCTGGTTTGGTCTAGCGAGTCGCCGTCGAATGCTGCCAACACATGAGACGAGTTTTAAAGACAATTTTAAAAATAAATATTTAAGAGTTCTCTATTTTGCTGGGAATTATTGGCGGTTCTGCAGCTCTGCAGCACATAGGCACCAGCCGCCCCTGTGATGAATACTTCACCGGTACTCGTTTTCGACATCGACAACTTCAAAACGCTGTAAGCGGCTTCTTGGGCGCTCACTTCGCTCGCGTTTATGAAAACGTTACCTAAAGTTTGAAGTTGTCGTTTGATGTCCATGTTGCCGTTCTTGATTTCGGCCATCGCCGTTTTCATCATTTGCGATACGCCTCTTGTCGCTTTTTTAATGTAATTAACGATGTACATGCAGCAAGCTCGCGCGTCTAAAATAAATTGCAAATCCATATTAGACCGCATACTTGCCAATATTTTTTCGTTGAAAGGATTGACGAAGCAGTCCTTAACGTTTCTTCGCAAAAGAACCGTCGGCTTAACGATCGACTTTCTTATTACCACCAGGTATGACTCTTCGGTCATTCGAACTTTCCGTAGGAATTCGTCGAAAGTTATGTCCGGATTTTCGCTTTTGTACACCTCACCTAAAATTTTTTTAATCAATACGAATCTCTTTTGAAATTCTTCTTTTTTCGTTTTGTTCGGTTCTTCCAATGGCGCTACGATTCGAACGGAATTCGATGGCAAAAATGGAAAACCGAAACGACACGATACCACGTTTTTAAATTCTCTCTTGCAACTTTTGGTGTGACGGTGAGTTTGGTAGGGTATCAGATCCTGAACGGCGGGCAACGATCCGTCGCACGTGATGTACTTGGAGACGAATCTTTCGCATTCCCTCACTTTCGCCAAATTCGCGAAATCGCAAATGGGAGCGTCTTTCAGCCAGAGCATCGAGTGTATGTGGGGCGAACCTCGATGCTGGAACTCGACTCTGTAATAGAAATGAACGATCGGATGTTCGGCGAACAATCCGTCATTTTTTTTCAATTCCGAAAATAACAATTTAAATCGATTATCGAAATATCGAGCGCAGGTGATCGGATCGCTTCTGATCAATCGACTTTTTCGGCGTGAGGCAAATTTTCCGCCTCATTTTCGTCGATATCTCTTTATCGATCAATTTGCTCAGTATTACCAACAGTTCCGACCATTTCGTTTCGGCGGCGGTCAACGTGAGGAACAGCGTGGGAATGTTGAATTGTCGAATCATCGACATAACTTTCCTCTTCTCCTTCTGCCAATGCGACGGAGACGCCGTGATGTTCTTCATGAAATTGTAGCCGTGGTCGCGCTGTATCAATCGATCGATTTGGGCGGACGATCTGACGTCGGCCGCGGTGTAGCCTTTTCCCGAGTCGATCCTTTGCCTCAGAGCGATCGAGATGTTGCTCGTCAAAAGAACAAAACCTCCTTTTGTACATGTACAAAAGAAAATCCGTTCTGGCGAATCTGCGATCCCTGTGCGCCGCTTGGATTTTGGCGATGTCACTGTAAGAAATGTGAATTTTAATATTTTTCTTGTGACCGCCAAATAATTTCGGAAAACTCAGTTCTTCCGCGTAGCGATCTTTCGCCAAATGGATCGGCTTCCGGTTTTCGCCGGGCGCTAGCACGATGTTTTCCATGTCGGCATTGTCTAGGAGAGTTTCCACGCCGCCAGGATTGATCTGGTCGAAATCGTCGTCCCTTTCGAATTCGTTCATCAAGGACTTGAGTTCGTCCGCCAAATTCGCCAAATCGTCTTTTACGCCCGTATCATCATCATCATCATCATCATCATCATCATCATCATCATCATCATGACCCTTTTCGACGACGGCATCCTCGACGAGGCGGCCGGTCGTTTCTTTCCATTCGGAATCGATGGTGACGTTCAGTTCGCGATAGAGCGGCTGGCGCACCAAATACTCCGCCGCTTCGATCACCAGTCTCGGACGGACCGTCTCGCATAGATAGTCCTGATTGAAACTTTTTTTACGTTTCAGTTTCAATTGTATCGTCCCGGTATCGTTTGCGTTTCTCGGCAGTTTTTTGACAGTCGTGTCGAATGAGATGGGAACGATCACGACCTACGGGACGACGAAACGAACAATAAATAAACGTACGATATATTTTCTTTGCATACTTACTTGTCCTTTGATGCTGCATTGTTTTTCGTAACCCAAGCATCTTATCTGCATAAACGGTAACCTGGGACTAACCAATCTTTCTTCGAGAACGGTCAATTGTTGTAACGTTTTCGGAATTGGAAAAATGATGTCGTAGTTTGCTTTGCAGAATTTGGGAACGTCGCCTTTCGTTATATTGTTTCTGCACGACAAACACACTTTCTCCTCGTCCTTGGCATCTTTTCCGAAAACGTTCGTCCAAAATAGCTCGCCGAATTTGACGACGATTTTGTCCTTTCGAATGCTGCGACATTGTCTGGGAAACCATAATCTGTCGCAACAGCCGCAGACCTCGGTCGGTCCTTCTTTGCACAGCTTGACGAACTTTTCTCCGAAAGGACAAATGCTGACTGGCGTTTTCTTGGTTCTTTTTTCTTCACAAACGATGCATTCGTTCGCATCATTCTTCGTCTTCTTTACGCGTTTCCTTTTTTTTTCTTTCTTCGTTTTCGCGTTTTCTGAAGGTTTCGTTTTTTTGGCGCGTTTCCTTCATACGTCGCCTGGCTTTTTCCTTCTCAACGAACGCATACTCGTCGTCGTTACTTCTTCGAATTTTCATTCGTTCCTTCGACTTCTTTTTTTCGTCGATGGAATATGTCGCGCTCGTCGTACGCAGGTCTTCCATTCTTTCCCGATTTTTTGTTTTTTCGGTGGAAGCGTACTCTTCGTTCTTTTCGCGTATAATTTTTATACGTTTTCTGTTTCGCTCGTTTTCCGCTTTCTTGAAATCGGGATCGGCACGCTTTCTCCTTAATTTTTCTACGTTTTTCTCATTCGTTTCGGCGGTTACGTTTCCGGGCACTTCGTTTTCGTTTTGCTCTGCCGCTTCCTGAGCCTGCGCCTTTTCCTTAATTTCTTTTAATTTTTTCCTCGTTTCGCGTGCCTGTAATTTTCTTTTCGCCCTTTTTTGCGCTTCGCTCATTTTTTTCAGTCGCGGCATTTTTTCTAACAATGATAAATACATTTATAATTTTCGGGAATGCAATTTACTTCATGTTTTTGGATGTTACGAATTAATCGATTAAAAAAAAAAGCAGCGACGTCGTATCAAGCAAGAAACAACAACAATTGAATTGATTAATTATTATAATTAATATAATTTTTTGTTTATACGAACATCGTTTAAAAGACTCGTGTAATAATGTAATTTTTGTCATCATTATTTTTTTTCTTCTTAAACCGTTTGATTACCGGAAAATTTAAAATGAAAATGTATAAACATTATTGATTGATATGAATTTTTCCGTTAACTTAGTTATTATTATTAATATTTATTAACTTTTATCAATATTAAAAGTGGCTACCGTAAGCCGGCCATCATTCGTAATGACATACGTATTGCACATCAACTTCGATGCTGTCATCAATAAATAGGATAATAATAATGATAAAACCGAAATGTTATCTTGATATAGCTTAAAAAATAGCGTTAATCGAAAGAAAAGTACTTACAAGGAATGTTGGTTCTCAATTTTCAATGGATAAATTTCGTAAAAATTAGCATACGATAATTAGCTGTTCACTACTTCGTCGAATATCGTCGAATGTGATTGGGCAAATAAAAAATTGAGTCGGAATGAAAATTTCTGCGATAATCACAGAACATGTTAAAAAAGTTGAATTCGATTATCGACGTTAGAAATATCAATAGTGCACAGTAGCGCCCTCTCACCAAGAACATTACGAAAGTGATATAATTCTCTTTTCATTTCGCTGAATGACAGTTAAACCAATTTAAGCAATCCAACATATCATTAGCAAACGTTGAAAATACTAATAATAATAACAACAACAGCAACAACAAAAAAAAACAAACAAACAACAACGATGTGATTTTTTTTTCCATTCAGTCTTTGTTCGATAAATAAGAAATGGATTTAATCCATCATCGCATGGTTTTTTTGTTGACGTCATTTTGTGAGTGGATATCTCTTAGACATCGATCAATTGAAATGTTAATTGTTTGTTTGATGAATTATCGATGATTTATCTGGATTGGAATGAATCCGGTAAGGGGGTGGGAAAGGTTAAACAGCAACGAAATAAAAAAAAATGATAAAATATATTTTTATAGTATCAGAATGTTACATTTTCTATGACCTTCTCATATATAACCTCACAATTGTTCATTGTTTTTTTTTGAAGGCAAACGTTTGTAGAGAAAAAATAAGTTACTTTGTATAATCATTATTAATTGTATATATCTATGCAGATTATGTTTATTTGCTAATGAATATAAATTCATTGTTTTTTTTGAAGGCAAACGTTTGTAGAGAAAAATAAGTTACTTTGTATAATCATTATTAATTGTATATATCTATGCAGATTATGTTATTGATTTTTTGTTGTCAGTTTTCAATAGCCGACATTTTACTGATATGATTATAATTTTTTTTTTCGTGCTGACGATTGAACACATCGATTCTGATGTCAACAGAGCAACTTTTGCGTGCAGTTATTCAGTTAAACGAAGGACGTGATCGTTTGGCGCTTAATTGCGATTATGATAATCGAGAACACGATGATCCTATGACCGAAAATCGAAAAAATGCATTTAATTCACCCATTTTTTTTTGCTGACGCAAGAATGAAAGAAAATGATTCGTTTTCGAAATGACTTCTTCCTTTTCATGTCATAAAATTGATTGAAGACCTCGTTAAATTTTATCAACGATTTTAATAATTTTATTTATTTTTCAACTTTAGTCACCGATTGTACAGTTCTATATATATATATTTTATTATTTCGAATGGATTATTATAAACCCATCGTTGTCGGTAAATAAAAACGTTCCTTCCCTATTTTAACAATCAATCATCTTATCGATTAGATTCATGGAACTTTATAAATATCGATGTTACAAAATTTTCAATAAACTTAATAATAGAACAAATTCTTATGTACATTGGCATTTTTGGAAGAAATGATTTTTAGCGTTGATGTCGCTCCATTCAATGTTTCAATTTCTAAGTGGCTCGATGGAAATGTGACCGACTATCTGGAAATTAGGTTTTCCTCCTCGACCGTTCGTTTATCCATTTGCAATAATCAAAGTTCAATGATAATTTTTTTTCTTCGTCTATCGCCCTCCGCTTCTGGTTGCATTGCTCATCATACAAAAAATTCCTATTACTTGAAATATGATTATTTAAATATGTTTCAATTTAAATTACCTAACAAAGTAACTAAAAGAAAAGCAACGATTTACAAATCTGATGTACGTATTAACAATTGTGGACGAAATAGGACGACTGATCAAAAATTCAAAATGTTCTTTCATCGTTTTGTTTTTTGTTTTTTATTCCCCTTCGTTGTTGCCGTTGAAGCTGTGGGACTAATTCATGACAGTTTTCCATGGTTTTTTTTTTTATATCTCGACATTATTCCATCATTCATTTGCAGCTGTCCGTTTTGCCCCTTACATCTTTTGAAGAACCGAAAAAAAAAAAATGATCCAGGTTGTAATGTTACGCAACCGTAGATAGTCACAGTCAGTAGTACACAGTAAAGTGACTGCTCCTTAGCTCGCAAGCAACCAACAACAACAATACACGTTTGAAGGAAGGACGATATTTTTAAACATTCTGAACGGAATCCTTCATCGGGCTTTCCTTTTCGATATGGAAAAGCTACTTTTATTCTTTTGTTTTATAACGATAAGCCACCTTGTGGGCGAGCATTGTTTTGTCTGAAAAAAATTGTTATATTCATTATTGGAATTATCATCGAAACAAATTAGACTTACCAAAAAAGGTTCGAGTTTTTCGGAATAAAATTGACTTTTGTCCGTCATCGTTCCACTCGTTCATTTATTTATCATTTTGGTCTCGAAGAGTCTGTAGTACACAGTAAAGTAACTGCTCCTTAGCTCGCAAGCAAGCAACCAACAATACACGTTTTAACTTGGAATGATATTTTTAAACATTCCAAACGGAATCCTTCATCAGACTTTCCATTTTGATATGAAAAAATTACGTTTATTCTTTTCTTTTATAACAATAAGCCACTTTTTAGGCGAGCATTGTTTTGTCTGAAAAAAATTGTTATATTCATTATTGGAATTATGGAAACAAATTAGACTTGCCAAAAAAGGTTCAAGTTTTTCGGAATAAAATTGACTTTTGTCCGTCATCGTTCCAATCGTTCATTTATTTATTATTTTGGTCTCGAAGATGCCTTCTTCCGCTCTTATATCATCATCTCTTATCACCACAACCGAAAAAATGAACACATTTCATAATGGATCGAGTCAAGTTTCTTATAAATGGCCAAAGTTACTCGAATAAAAAAAACAAACGGACGCAATTTGTTGGGGATTAATCATTATTGTTTATTCATTGTCGTCGTCATCGTCTTTTCCCGATGAATCATCTTGTTATTGTCCCAATGGATTCCTCAAATTTAACCTGAAAACAAATCCGATATACACGGTGGTGGTAGGTGGTGTCGATGAGAAAAACGGGGAGCAGATTTATCAAAAATACAAACTTTTACAAACGCCTAACGTTCTTTTCCACGTCGACTTTTCCATCGTTGCTCTTTGGTCGTTGTTGCTCCTCGAAGTTAGTAAGCACACGAGTAACCGTCAATTTTTAATTTCTGTTTAACAACTCGGCATCATCTTCCCGATATTCGTCATCATCAGATTTTACTCCTTCCATTATTCGTGTCGATTATGTGTAATTAATAATAATAATAATAACAAATCGTCTGAAAAAAACCGAAATGAATGTGAGGTTATATTTAATGTTTATACAAACGCCATCGTCGTCGTCGTCGTCCAGAGGCGAATCTTGAGAAATCGATCGTTTCGTTCGATCGGCACGTCGCGATTGAACGTTCGAATGCGGGCCTGCTAGATGGGTCGACGTTCGTTCGGAACTTTCCGGAGCGCAATCGTATAGGTTCGGCACACAAGGGAAATTTGTCGATTTTTCTCGATATTTTGTAGTTTTTCTCGTAAACGGCTTTACTTAGGGCCTCGCGTTCTTTCGACAAAACGTAGTTAATTTTTTTTCAAATATTTTCGCGTAAGCAGAAGACATGACATCTTTTCATGGTAATCTTCTGAATTTAAAACAACAGTAGCGTTTCCTTTGTCAGCCGGAAGGATAATGATTGATTGATCTTTTTGAAGATCGTTTAAAGCCCGGATTTCTTCATTCGAAAGGTTCTTTTTTGGTGGCTTTGCTTTACGGATAATATTTGCTGTTTGTTGTCTTATACTTTCGGCGACGTTCGCATTTAGATTCCCAATTGCTTGTTCAACTCCACATATTATGTCTTCGATGGGTATACGAGATGGTGCGATAACGAAATTGAATCCTTTTTCTAAAACTGTCTGTGCTGAACTATCTAGATTTTTATTTGATAGATTGTGAACTGCAGTCTTGAATTCAGGATTTGCATTATCATTTGAATTATTTCTTGATAATAGTTTATTTATCTTTCTTTTTTGTTTGTCTGATTTCAAAGTCCAATCTGTTTCAGCTCGAAATTCTGCTAGCGTATCTATTACAGACCAGATAGTTGGATGAATTTTGTTGCTCAGATACAAGCGAGATTGATACAAATGATAGTCGTTGATGTTTAGTTTATATCTGATATCGTAAATCCTCTGACGCAGGATGGCTAGACTGGCTTTAGAGAGGATATTGTGTATCTTCCTGGATTTTAGATGAAATTTTATTTTGCAAAAATCTGGAATAATATTTTTGTCTCGGCAACACTTCAAAAAGGTCAAGTCACAAAGTAGTTTCGCTTTTCTTCTCCACAATTTCTCAAATGTTTTCGTGTCGCGGTAAATTCCTTCCCCGTAAAGGTGTTTTATATTGTTACGAATATTTTCACGTGTATAATATATTTCCGTTATATTTCGAGTTTCACGTGTATATGTACAATTATTATACTGACGTTTCGACGCAGTCTCATGCGCCCTCATCAGAGCGATTTTTTGTTGACTCGTATTCACAAAATTTCACTTTGACACTGACTTTCACTTTTTTGACACGGCCTTCTAGATGATGTTAGTTCATTGCAAAGAATCGGTTTCATGGTGAACTTGACTTCGAGTTCTTGGTCTACTCATCGTGGTGTTCGTTGATGCAGGAGCTTCAATCAAGGGTTGTTGACGTTCCTCTATATTGACTCGGAATCTAGTCAAAATATTTTTCCAAGCATGTGGTAAACGACTGGTGTCGTTTCTGTTGTTTAAATTCATTGGTCTTTTTTCCATCTCAATAGCTTCTTTTAATATCCTGGCTGTTAAATTTTCACAAGTTTGTAAACGTCTTGTGTTTTCAAAATCAATGTGATGACCAGTCTTTATCACATGATTAGCTAAAGAGGATGTGGTGTCTTTATTTCTCACAGCGTTTTTATGTTCATCTCTTCTGGTACTAATTCTCCGGTTGGTTTGTCCTATATAAGAAAGATTACAATTTCGGCATGGAATTTCGTAGACCCCTTGATCTTCGAGTGGAATTTGGTCTTTAGGTTTCCGAAGAATATCGCCAATTTTTCGTTCAGTTGTAAAAATAGTTTTAATTTCATGTCTCTGAAGTAGCTTTCCAATTTTATCTGTAGTACCTTTTACGTATGGAAGAAGGGCACTTCTTGATGGTTCATTTAAGTCGCTTGTATTTCTTGTTGGTTCAGTATTCAACACTTTATTAATAACTCTTCTGCTGTATCCATTGTATTTTAGTATATTTCTTATCATTCTTTCTTCTTGTGGGTAATTTTGGTGATCCGATATCGTTTTTGATCTGTGCGCCAGCGACTTCGCTACAGAGATCAGTTGCGTTGGATGATGGTGGGAGTTCGCATTAAGATACCGATTGGTATGTGTCGATTTCCTATAAACAGCATATCCCAAAGAACCGTCTTCTTTCTTTTTGACTAGAACGTCTAAAAAAGGCAACTGGTTGCATTCTTCTTTTTCCATAGTGAATTTAATCTTAGGACTTATGTTATTTAGATATTTCAGAAATTCTGCCAAAAGGGTTTCGCCATGTTGCCAAATTACGAATGTATCGTCGACGTAGCGGATCCAAAGTTTTGGTTTGTTTTTGTATGGTGTTAAAGCTTTCGTTTCGAAGTCCTCCATATAAATATTTGCTAAAGCTGGAGACAAGGGTGATCCCATCGGAGCTCCCTCTACTTGTTTATATTTTTGACCTCTGTAGATGAAAAACGTATTCATGACGCAGTGTTTCAATAACTTGTGTACATATTCTGGTTGGCCGTATTTATTTTTTATTATATCTAAGGTTTCTTCAACCGGTATGTTAGTAAACAAAGAGGTGACGTCGAAGCTAACTAACATATCATTTTCGTTGAGTTGCATATTTTTTACGATGTCAATGAAATGTTTAGAATTCTTCACGTACGATGTAGCTTCTTCAACTTTGGGTTGTAGGATTGAGGCCAAATATTTCGCAAGATGTTGAGTAGGTGCCCCGATTGAACTTACGATCGGTCTTAGTGGTACTCCAATCTTATGTATTTTGGGTAGTCCGTATATTTTTGGCCACTTAGATGATTTCTCTCTAGGTATGATTTTCTTCTTGATGTTTTCTTCTATTGGAGTTGTTTTTATTAGAGTCTTCGTTGTTTTTTCGAGGTATGTGATAGGGTCTCTGGTAATAATTTTATACGATGAATCATTCAGAAGACATGACATCTTTTCATGGTAATCTTCTGAATTTAAAACAACAGTAGCGTTTCCTTTGTCAGCCGGAAGGATAATGATTGATTGATCTTTTTGAAGATCGTTTAAAGCCCGGATTTCTTCATTCGAAAGGTTCTTTTTTGGTGGCTTTGCTTTACGGATAATATTTGCTGTTTGTTGTCTTATACTTTCGGCGACGTTCGCATTTAGATTCCCAATTGCTTGTTCAACTCCACATATTATGTCTTCGATGGGTATACGAGATGGTGCGATAACGAAATTGAATCCTTTTTCTAAAACTGTCTGTGCTGAACTATCTAGATTTTTATTTGATAGATTGTGAACTGCAGTCTTGAATTCAGGATTTGCATTATCATTTGAATTATTTCTTGATAATAGTTTATTTATCTTTCTTTTTTGTTTGTCTGATTTCAAAGTCCAATCTGTTTCAGCTCGAAATTCTGCTAGCGTATCTATTACAGACCAGATAGTTGGATGAATTTTGTTGCTCAGATACAAGCGAGATTGATACAAATGATAGTCGTTGATGTTTAGTTTATATCTGATATCGTAAATCCTCTGACGCAGGATGGCTAGACTGGCTTTAGAGAGGATATTGTGTATCTTCCTGGATTTTAGATGAAATTTTATTTTGCAAAAATCTGGAATAATATTTTTGTCTCGGCAACACTTCAAAAAGGTCAAGTCACAAAGTAGTTTCGCTTTTCTTCTCCACAATTTCTCAAATGTTTTCGTGTCGCGGTAAATTCCTTCCCCGTAAAGGTGTTTTATATTGTTACGAATATTTTCACGTGTATAATATATTTCCGTTATATTTCGAGTTTCACGTGTATATGTACAATTATTATACTGACGTTTCGACGCAGTCTCATGCGCCCTCATCAGAGCGATTTTTTGTTGACTCGTATTCACAAAATTTCACTTTGACACTGACTTTCACTTTTTTGACACGGCCTTCTAGATGATGTTAGTTCATTGCAAAGAATCGGTTTCATGGTGAACTTGACTTCGAGTTCTTGGTCTACTCATCGTGGTGTTCGTTGATGCAGGAGCTTCAATCAAGGGTTGTTGACGTTCCTCTATATTGACTCGGAATCTAGTCAAAATATTTTTCCAAGCATGTGGTAAACGACTGGTGTCGTTTCTGTTGTTTAAATTCATTGGTCTTTTTTCCATCTCAATAGCTTCTTTTTAATATCCTGGCTGTTAAATTTTCACAAGTTTGTAAACGTCTTGTGTTTTCAAAATCAATGTGATGACCAGTCTTTATCACATGATTAGCTAAAGAGGATGTGGTGTCTTTATTTCTCACAGCGTTTTTATGTTCATCTCTTCTGGAAGAGATGAACAATATATATATAGTAAAGGACGAATTATTTGCTGATTAATTAAATGTTGAAGGTAATTTTCTTGGGTATCAGCAGCGGTTACAAAACTCTTTTATTTATACTCGAGCTTTCGAAGATTTATTTTGCTTCTTTTTCTAGAGTTCTACAAATCAAAAACATGTAACATGGTAATAGGATCAATGAATTAATCGTACTTACAAATGTTGAGGTTATCCGCAAATTTTACATAAGATCTTTTTTCGTACATTATGAAGGATGTTGTAATATAATTTTTGTCAGTTTTTGTCAGTCAAATATGCATACTATGATTAAAATTAATTTTTAAATTTAGATTTATCTTACGATGTTCTTCTATTCCAATAATTTTTATCCATGTCGAGCAAATTTGCATATACAGCGTTAATTCCATCAAAATCTTTCTTCGAGTTCATTGCTAATGGTTCTTGATTGATTCGAACTGATTCCACTAGTTTCCTCATTATTGAATTTTTCTCTATATCCAGAACGTCAATTTCATTATAATTCGGTTTATGTCCAGTATCGATAGAATGTTTAGCGAGAGCACACGACATTACTCTCCTGTTAATATCACTTTTATGGGAAGTTATCCGTTTACTAAGTGTCCGTTTTGTTTCACCAATATAAATTTCATTACAATTGGTGCAAGGAATTCGATATACAACACATGATTTTTTCGTAGTCAGTGTTTTATCTTTTAGATTTGTGAAAAAAATTTTTGATTTGTTGACATATTCATAGGTAAAACGTATATCATCATGTTTTAATAATTTCGAAAGTTTATCAGAAAGACCAATAGCTCGAGGTAAAACAAAGGTTTTTCGGTTTTCATCAATATTGTTGCGTTCTGGTATAAAATCACTATTCTGAGATGTTCCAAAAATGATTCTTCTGTATCCCAAAATTATCATTTTCGGTTCCATTTTGTAAAAAATTTGTTGATGATCTGATCTTGGCTATACCCAGAAATGCTGAAGCTGAAATTTTAAATATATTTCATACATTCCATGAAAAGATAAGATTCACAATCGAAAAAGAAACACATAATGCTGTACCTTTTTTAGACGTGAAAGTTATACGACTAGAAGACAATACATTAATAACAGATTGGTACGTGAAACCAATATCATCAAACAGACTAATACATTTCAGATCTTTTCACCAATTAGAGATGAAAATTAATCTGATTAAAAATTTAAAAACTCGTATTTTACGACTATCACATGAAAGTTTTGTTGAGAAAAATTTGAAATTTCTTCATGAAATATTATTACAAAACGGGTATCCACCAAATTTAGTAAGAAGAATCATTTTTGGAACATCTCAGAATAGTGATTTTATACCAGAACGCAACAATATTGATGAAAACCGAAAAACCTTTGTTTTACCTCGAGCTATTGGTCTTTCTGATAAACTTTCGAAATTATTAAAACATGATGATATACGTTTTACCTATGAATATGTCAACAAATCAAAAATTTTTTCACAAATCTAAAAGATAAAACACTGACTACGAAAAAATCATGTGTTGTATATCGAATTCCTTGCACCAATTGTAATGAAATTTATATTGGTGAAACAAAACGGACACTTAGTAAACGGATAACTTCCCATAAAAGTGATATTAACAGGAGAGTAATGTCGTGTGCTCTCGCTAAACATTCTATCGATACTGGACATAAACCGAATTATAATGAAATTGACGTTCTGGATATAGAGAAAAATTCAATAATGAGGAAACTAGTGGAATCAGTTCGAATCAATCAAGAACCATTAGCAATGAACTCGAAGAAAGATTTTGATGGAATTAACGCTGTATATGCAAATTTGCTCGACATGGATAAAAATTATTGGAATAGAAGAACATCGTAAGATAAATCTAAATTTAAAAATTAATTTTAATCATAGTATGCAAATTTGACTGACAAAAACTGACAAAAATTATATTACAACATCCTTCATAATGTACGAAAAAAGATCTTATGTAAAATTTGCGGATAACCTCAACATTTGTAAGTACGATTAATTCATTGATCCTATTACCATGTTACATGTTTTTGATTTGTAGAACTCTAGAAAAAGAAGCAAAATAAATCTTCGAAAGCTCGAGTATAAATAAAAGAGTTTTGTAACCGCTGCTGATACCCAAGAAAATTACCTTCAATATATATATACGTTGGATCACGGGTTAGCGTAGAAAAATTTTTTATTTCGTTTACTCTTTACTGATTAAACACGATCGAGCTTTCGGTACTCGGGTTGTCACCATCATCAGGACCTAAAATAGAATTATTTTATGGCACTGAAGACGTCTGACTTACAAATCGATCTTAACTACTATACCTTTCAATTATGAGGTTCGAAAAAAGTGGTTACGCATTAGTCTGAAGCACAAATCATAACTTATTCGAATTATTCGCTGTGACACAAGTTCTTATCGTTATAGACTTTGACAGGTATTGACAACTTGAATCAAGGAAAAAAAGGGATCTGTCATTTATAAATAAGTTAATTCGGTGTTATGAAAAAACATTTAATATTAAAATATTCGTAGAATGAATAACCATCTTAATAATTATATATATACGTATATTTTATATTGTGTAGCTCTGAACGTAATATTCTTCTACTGCCGTTTATTGAAAAATGAAGAATGTATGAAACAATAATTCGCCAAATTATTTTTTAAATGGATGTTGAAACGATTTCACGATCACATAATAAATTGACCTAACTCAAAAGGTAGTAATTCTACCTTTCATGAAGAAGATAACATCCCATCATTCGGAATCGACTAAAATGATAGGCCTGTTCTTTTTCAACGTACAATTAACGAAATAGTATCTACAAATAAACGTAGGTACTAATATTTCCCCAAATACACCATAAACATGTTTTTTCGCATCTCGATGAATTGAATATGTACCGATACGTAACGGTCGAAGTAAAGGAGATTTACTTTTTCTTGTTTATTGCAGTTTCCAATTTTATAGGCGTAAAAAGGCAGTCGTGCGAAATACGTCATTTGTTTTAACATACGGGAAATAATGCAGTGGAATAACGTCTAAATAAATTCTATTAATATATAGGCACAACTTCCACCATTCATCCGCTATTAGATAGAAAAATTTTCCGCATAATTTCGAACAGTTACATGCACATTCTTATATTTTCCTTTCAATTAACGTTGCGCAATGAGGGAATGCATGTACAGTTATTTTTTTCATTTTTTTGTTCTCCCAATTTTCGAAGCGCAAATAGTAGGTATCCAATTCTTCAAAATCCACATTCGAATTGTACTAAGTTGTAATGAGCATACGAATTTGCGATCAAAAATTCGCGGTACTCCTTATCCCAAATACAAAAAAAAATTGAGTTTCCTATTGTTGCTGCGATCATCGGTACACAACAATTTTATTTCGCATGTTCGGCGCGCTTCCGCGAAGAAAAACTAAACTATCGCAGATTTCAATTCAAACGATCTGACATTCATTTCCAGAACTTCATATTTTTTCGTTAACTGCGCTGAAACCAAACAACATTAAATACCGTCGAAGTATTTCGAAACAATTTCGAATATACACAATTCTAAGTAATTTACCTAACTGTTGTAAGTTCCAACAAACAAAGTAGCTACGTTCTACCATCGGTCTTCTCTTCTTTGTCCTATATCATAAAAACCACTGGTTATCCTGCCGACAACCTTTCTCAGTATTTAGGGCATTCCCAAACTATTTGTACAGCAATAAACATTTTATTATCGGTCCGCTTCAATTGAAACTGAAAATAATCTCTTCATTACACCCGACAGATGGTTGGGAAACCCAGCATTTCAATCTGTAAATATCATCCACAAAATAATTGTCAGCACACAAAATACGAAGAATTCAACAGACAACCTGAACTTTTAAGGCTAATTTTTGATCCTTCACTAGATATTTGGGATTTCAATCAACGTTTTCCGATTATTACATTTTTTGTATTTACCACCTATTTCATTATACTATAATAAAGAATTCTTCTTTATACCATTTTCATCAGTTGGTTGAACCAATTCATTCCATACTTACCATCAATATATTGCTTACTAACCGTTATCCTTCTACAGTTTAAGACAGACGCGACCTCTGTATTCGTAAAGCAAAATCTCATCTTCTCCATTGAAATGAAGGAATTTATTTTGACCGTTCAGATGTTGACGTGTACATATCACGTACAACACAACAGATAGAGCTAATATATTTCACCTCTATTTTACCGTCAATTTTCTATGAGTTTCAGTTGTATGTACCTTTCGATTATGAAAATAATAAAGAGGTACCGGGTACAGTATGTCTTACGTTTAGGTAAACAAAGTCATCTGTTATGATGATCCTGATATTCATACTTAATTCTATAGGTCACAGAATGTTTCTTGCTTCTACGGGTACCCTTTATTACTCCCTACAATCCGTTTTAACTACATACCGTGACAATAAACGAACAATTGATGTTTTACATGTTTTCGGAAGAATATTAAAGGAATTGACTTAATTGAAAGTTTCATAAACTTTCTATGTGCGGTTTAGAAGATATAACGATTTCAGCTGCACAACTGATTTCGCGCGCTCCCATTAATTGTTCATTTTTTTAACAGTTTACCCATTAACGAACAATTGATGTTTTACAGGTTTACGGAAGAATATTAAAGGAATTGACTTAATTGAAAGTTTCGTAAACTTTCTATGTGCGGTTTAGAAGATATATCGATTCCACCTACACAACTGATCTCGCGCGCTCCCATTAATTGTTAATTTTTTTAACACCCAACCCATTAACGAACAATTGATGTTTTACATGTTTACGGAAGAATATCAAAGGAATTGACTTAATTGAAAGTTTCGTAAACTTTCTATGTGCGGTTCAGAAGATATACCGATTTCACCTACACAACTGATTTCGCGCGCTGCCAATAATTGTTAATATTTTTAACACCCAACCCATTAACGAACAATTGATGTTTTACATGTTTTCGGAAGAATATTAAAGGAATTGACTTAATTGAAAGTTTCGTAAACTTTCTATGTGCGGTTTAAAAATTATATTACTTTCAGTTTTCACTCTGAAAATGAAGCAATCGTTGGTTTAAATAATTATATATGATAAAATTTTTTATTTTTGTACACTCCAAATTTTATAAAACACCTTTCGAATTAAGTTAATTTACAACAAAATTACATTTTCGGAACCATGTTAGGTTTGGCAACACAGCTTACAATTTAGGGTGTTTTGTAGGTTATGTCAGCTGGGCCTGGTCAGCCAAGTTCACGTTGGTTACTAACATAGTAGTCACCTTTTTGACAATGAAAAATATGAAATCTACTGGTCTCGACTTGTAGATCAAAACGTACATAACAGATTTTTTTATAAAATAAGGGTTTTTTTCAAAAAAACTAAAAACGTCCTTTTTCTATTCACACACAAAGGTAATCATGCAGAATCTGCCCCTGGGTCACTGCGCATGCCCGAAAATAGAACAGCGTTGTCGGATTGTACCAGTGTATTTAATATATTCGTTTCAAGATTCTTCCGCTAGGTGTCGCATATTCAAACGAATATGATGGTTATGTTATAGTAATACGGAAATTCCAGATATTATTTCGTCTTGCTCCATGATTTTTTTGATGGAACGGTAATAAATGCTCATCATTGTTGCCTTTGGTGTATAAGCGCTTTGTATTTCGAATTATCAGTTTTATAAATTTACAAAGACAATAATTTCATATTACTACTGTATAGATTATAAATCTATACTAAAAGCAAAAAATGGACTGAATGAACCGACAAACGATGCGTTTGATTCGATAACTGAATTCGATCTGACTGCGGCACGATAACAACTCGACAAAACCGCACTTGGTCTCCAAAGAAAAAATGAGGCTTCAACAACTACTTTTGGAATTTCTTCCAGTTTACCGAATATAGCAAGTTTAAAACTTGCTATAATGTTGCGTAATAATTGGGAAATAATAAAACAATGGTATTTACGTCATTCTTGACTATAATAAAAAAATTGGCAATGCAAAAAATAACAACTGATCACTACTACGTAATTAATGCTACAGAAGTATTTAAAAATTCTCATCAAAATGCTGTTTGGTGATCCTGGTCACTTCAATTAATTGAAATTATCAATGTGTTTAGTGTTTAGAAATGGCAGTATAGCACAAACTTTCCTTTTATGTGAATTTACTTCGATTCGGCTTCCTTCAAAGTTATCCATGAAATCATTGCTGTCATCCCAAGTATATCACTTCTGTTTGGCTTCCTCCTCATTAGCTTTTCATATAATTAACTGAAATTATCAATGTTTTTAGTTTTTCGAAATAGCGGTATAGCGCCTACTTTCCTTTTATGAGAATCATTCCTGTCCAGCTTAATTCAAAGATTATCCTTAAAACCAGCATGCAAATTGAAAGTAAATTAGTCTTTAAAACCAACATGCAACACAAGTCCTGTCTTCAGAAAGGCACACACAACTTACAACTAAATTCAACAGGTCCTGTCTTGAGAAAGGGGCACACACAACTTACAACTAAATTCCACAAGTCCTCTCTTGAAAAAGGGGCACACTCAACTTATAACTAAATGTGACAAGTCCCGTCTTGAAAAAGGGCACTAACAACTAAATTTAACAAATCTGGGAGGGCACAATCACAAGTCTTTTCTTGATGGGGTGGTGGTGGCAGTGATGGTGTTCGAAGCACTGGCTGCTGGTAAGTCGATGATTATGCTGATGATTGAAAGGCATGTCCCATCAGATCATCGTAGCGGATATTGTTGACATACCGCAACAAGAAACTCTCCGAGCGCATTGTCCCGAGGGTATTGGTTCCTCCAGGCGAACTCATGTAGATATGAGTGAAAGAGAGCTTCAGAGGTTCCAAATTGCCTCCTCAGCTTTCGTTTCGCTCGCATCCACATGTTTTCTACATTCTGGGTGTGAATGCTTCGGTCATCTGAATCCACGTAGTGTTCTTCGTGGACGATGACACGATGCTCATAGAAACCTCCACCAACGTTTCCTATGTTGCGGTACGCCGCCCAGCCATCCGACACGATTATGAATCCCGGTAGAATATGCCTATAAATTCGGTTAATAACGTTAAGTTTAAGCTCATTAAAATTGATAATAAATAAAATGGAATTCTGTTAATAAAAACATATAGATTAAAAAAAAAATACATATACATATAAAAATAAAAAACACATAGATATAAAAAAATAAAAACATCCATTTCATTCAAATGTATATACATGGGACATTCACAAACAATAATCTAAAAAAAATATGCTTTACATTTCATTTTACATACATATATACATATAAACTTGAAATTCATATGAAGATGCATGGAAGAGCATAAAAATCTAAAAATACAGAGAAAAACACATGCAAAAGGTTCTTCTAATATCTGATAAATATTCTATTTTTGCGTTAGTTGCTGCATGCAAGTAACATACCAATCTAGAAAAGCAGAGTTAAACGCATAATTAATAACTGAAAATTTATTCTGTAATGGAATGTTGGATTAGTTTATGTTAATCACATTGGCATCGATGGTAAATCTTTAGCATAACAAGGAATAATAAATACCTTTCAATTAATGCACTTAACGTTGGTTCTGTTCTGTCGGGAACTTCTACTAGGAAACATCTTCGTGTTTCTCGTTCGATGCCTCCAAAGACCCAATGACCGGGAGCCATCGACCTCGATGGTACTTCCGGTGGAAGAATTTGGACTCATCGATTTCCACCGTCTTCGATGTGCCGTCGGGGTTTAGGCCGCCAATGACTATTTCATTCTGAATGAAATATTCTTCGCAGACTTCCCGGCAGAAGTTGAACCAGTCTACGACGGTGTGCTCGCCCATGCCCAACTGTGCTTCTCTAGCCACCATCCACTGGGGATATTCGAAGGCTCAGCAGTAGATGATGACCAACAACTTTTTGAACGCCAAATTGCTGCCAGAAAAGAACGAACCGCTTCGAATACTGCAACTTTTGCCACAGTGTCGACATTTCCACATATAACCGTCATTAACTACTTGTGCTCTTTTACAGCACGTCATTTGAATATTACAAGCGATACAACGAACGGAATTTGCGATTAGTCCTCTTTTGGCTAACCACTCCATGGTCTCGAACGAAGTCATGGGGAGTGAACGGAGGCATCCAACGTTCTCCCCTCGAATTTCGTCGGGGCTCATGATCACGGTTGGATTAACAATTTGTGTTAGAGGCAGTTCCTGAGCCATCTTGAAGTTGTAAAACTGCAAACTAAAAAAATATTAAAATTATTCACTGTAAAAATCATCTCTTAGTCGTCCAACGTGCTTGACACAAGACAGAATTAGGTTAACGCGTCAAAGTGATAATTATTTACGCGCTAAGCCGGTAAGAAAGGTTTCTTTAATCTATTTTATAACGGTTTCTACGATATCAGTAAACCGCATGAGTATTTCGACCATTTGGCAACGTCGAGCCTGTTTTTGACGTTTAATGTAACCAATTTCCAAATGTCGGTCAAGGTCAGGGACAGATTCTGCATGATTACCGAAACACCTAAAATGTTTTTAAAATTGATAAAAAAATATAAATACACAAAAAAAAGTTACAAAAACACTAATTTTACAAAAAAAAAACATTTATTTCTGTAGAAATGTAACAAATTAAACTACGTATTATTTAAATTAAAAAACTTTGATGTAAATTAAACTTTAAAATGTCCCTTCTTGACGTAGATGCTACTGTCTTGTCATGAATTGGGAAAACCTCTCCAACAACCGGGTTAAACTGAAAAGTGGAAACATTCGGAACTTCTGGATATCCGTGAATATATCCTGATGAATGTTTGGTCGGACGGCTTCTTAAGAAAGAGGCTTCAATGACATTTTTTGCGAGATTAGTGACTTGTCCGATAAAAAATTTATTTTTCTGCGAATTTCGGTATTTTGTAGGAAAACACACCAGAAGCCAAGTTCCTTTTTCTATCAAATCCAGTGAAATTGGATAAACGTATCGAAACAATTTACCCTCAAAGCAGACTGAAGCTGATAAATCGTTTCTCACTGACTTATTCTCGGACCTATCGGTGAAACATGGTAGTGAAGTGTCCGAGTTTTCTGAGACTTCATCTGAAGAATGTTCTTGAGGTTTTTTCGATATTGGCATGAAACTACTAAGAGGTAAATTCATTTCGGGGTCTGAATCTTCATCTGAGGTTTCCTTGCGTTTGTCAATATTATTATCCTCTTGATCGTCTTTATCGGATGCACTTTCAAAATCTGCACTAGTCACGCCTTTGCCAGCAGCGACTTGAATTTTGCGACGTCGTTTCTTCATATTTTGATCATCGCCATACCTCATTGTTTTTAGAAGATTTACCAAAGAGTTATTAAGTCCTTCTTCGACGTTATTATTCCCATCATTGTTCTCTTTAAGATTTTGCTGCGGAAGACGCTCCAAAACTTGATTCCTATCTAGTGGAACGATTCCACACTTTCTAAACGCATATTGTATGTTTTTTCCAGCATTAGGCCCAATGGCTTTTGACAAGTCATTATTATTTATATTATAGGTATATTTCATGTAAATTTTTCTCAAGCATTCTATTGACATTAAAAATCCTATAAAACCTGTTTTCCTAGCTGATTGTACTATTAGATTATAAGAGTTGCTAGTTTTACCTTTAAATCAAGTATGTATTGTTTGCAATATTCTAAATAAGCGTTGATGCATTCATAATTTTCTTCTGAAATGCTCTTTTGAAAGAATAAGAAGAGAATTTAGTCCTATTATTAAATATGTCGAAAAGGTTATTTATTATACGAATGAATTCTGACGTTGCACTAGAATTCTTAAATTGATCAATTTCCAAATCCTTCGCCAAATATTCAAGAGCAACTGAAACACCTAAAGAAAAAGTCTGAGCAGCAACATTTACTTTCATTTTTTGGTTAAAAAAATTAATATGCCTTGACCTTAATTTATTGCCTGCCCGCAAACCTTCTTGATTTTGAAATTTTGCCACTTTTTCTAAATAATCCCATTTTATTTCCCCAGAATCAGATTGAAATATTTTATAAGTAGCAAAACAATTTCGTATCAACTTAAGAGTATGACATGCGTCAGGTAATATACATATTTCATAATTATCAACGGGATGATTAAACTAGGATTCATTTTCAGTTGTGCCAAGTATTCTTGCCATTCTCCAGTTTGAGGGCGCCAGTTTGACTGATGAAAATTGAAGACCAAAATAAACAATGGGCGCTATCAAATGTTAATGAACATATAATGATATCTGTGTCATGAAGAAATTGAAGAGCCGTTAAAATTAAAGACGATAATGCTTCGCCATCTAAACTGTTAATAAAGAAATATCCAATTGGAAGTTTCCAGTTAGAGTTTAAACTAACAACCTTTAATACGAGACATTCTTTGGCCTCTTCCAGTTGATCTGATTCTATTTCTGTTCCTAAATCAACGTAACCAAACAACTTATTCCCTGCCCATTCGATTTTCTTTCTTATAGACATAGAATCCATAACTAAATTACAAAGAATTTTACTTGAACTTTCCAATGATTTTCGTTTGAGAGTAATTTTAGATGCTTCCGAAAAACCACGAGAGCAGTCTAATTTTTGATACCAACCTGATAAGGTCTTAGGGTGTGGCAAAGAAGATATAAGTTTTTATCTTACATAGTTATAGGCAATTGAACTATAAAAGTGCAAAGTAAGAGTAAATGATTTCATTAGTGGAGAATATCTTTCCCTAGTAGAGCCTTTTTTTATTCGATTTACCAGTTCTTTTGGTAAGCCTGAAATAAAGAATATAAGATTACAAGTGTGTTTTTGGAATATAACAAGAATTTTATCTCACATTTATCATCTCTTCCGGATTATGTGTCATTTCAAAATTTTTTCGGAACTCACTTATCAGAGAATCTTGACAAAGAATTTTTGCTTCTACTCTTTTGACCTTCCTGCGCAGCTTTGAGATAATTTTTTTCTGTCTGGCTATGATGTTGTTAGCTTTGAGTAAATCTACTTTCACTCTTTTGACGGAGGTGTTAAATTTCTTATAATACTGAAAATGCAAATCTCTACTGCTTACTATGGATTCACCACATTCAGAACCTGTAACTGTCTCTGAAGTAAATGAAGATAAAGATTTAGTCGGGGATGTCAATAATTTTCTTGGGGAATATGACATGGTGGGTATTATGAATTCTACGTCAGGATTATTGGACTTAGTTGGATTATTGGATTCAAGATCCTGAAAAGAATTTGAGAGAGAGTCTTCATCACATTTCAGCACCTTTCCTCACTTTGTACCCAACGTCAAATAAAATGAGATCATTTTTATTAAAATGAACATCACAGATAAATGGATACTTTTTCTCAAAGTGGGTCAATCTTCCGAAATGTATTTTAAGGCTCCTACACCATTTGTTTCTTACCTCTCGATTACCTGGAACTCTACGGTAAAAATATTTGTCATTAAATGATTATGGACGTTGGAAAGAAATTTTACACCCGCCTATGGCTTCATTATTGAGTAAGTAATAATATTGGACTCACCTGTGATACGAGCGATTCTTGTTAGAACTTTTGCAAACTAAGCACGTTCTAACCATTTTGCACACTCTTATTATACGTAAATAGCGAAAATTGGCGAAATATAATCGTTTTCGATTTACTTATCGAACGTCAAGTGTCAAAATTTCGACTGAAACGGTACCAACATTAACTAGTGAAATCCCTATAAAAGACGTTGCCAAGTTTCCATTGTTGCCATTAAGAATTCTTAATTCGGCACCAACGAACTACTTGAAGAACACAACAAACAACTACGACGTGGCAACGTAAAGTGTGCGAACAATAACAAAGAGTCTTTACGACGACGACAAAACAAACCACCTTCAATGCTCCTTCTATCCTTATAGTTCATTGTCGGCAATAGAAAAAAGTTTCAACTAATAAGAACAATTGTTCAAATTGTAATGATGAAAACGAAATTGACTATTATCGTAATGAGATAAAAAAAACAGTACTTATCTTTCATTATTAGATACAGATTCTGGAATGAAGTAGTATATACGACAAATTAATTTTTTGTGCGGTGGTTACATTAATTGAACAGAATAAAATTTTTTACACAGAATTTAATGTTGTTGAAAAAACATTACATATTCCATTCCGCCTCGGACACGGCGGTTACGGTCGTCTCCGTCGCCGTCGTCGCCATGAAGGCTTGCAACGCTTCTATAAGAAGCGTTGCGGCCTCCATCAAGGGCGTTGTCGGTGGTGGCTGCGACGCTGTGGGCTCAGGTGTCGCCGCTCGCACCGGAGCCCTCGGTTTATTAGTGGAAGGCCCCCCGCGACCCGCATTGTTTGCGTCAGGCCCCCCGCGACCCGCAATATTTGCGGAAGGCCCCCGGCGATCCGCATTATTTGCGGCAGGCCCACCGCGACCTCTCCTGCTTCCAAAATTGGCGGCGGGTGCCCTAGGCCCATACAAGACGAACATCGGTTCCGTCCTGTTGTACTACAAGGGAAATTAAAGTAATTAATCTAAGTTCTTTGTTCTGTAGTGGTATCAGGGCCGTAGCTAGAGATGAATTTAAAGTAAGGCAATGAAAGTTACGGGTAGGGCAGAAGAAAAAAAATTACTCGATGTGATTTGATTAATCAATTTTCATCGTACCTAATTTTGAATGTGATAGGTGGTTAATATCAAAATATTTATTTCTTCGGGTTTATTTTATTTTTTTTAACATATTAATATAATGATGAGAAAAATCTTCCTCAAAACAGCTGAATCCTTCGATTTGCCATATTATTAAATATGCGAAGGACTTCATTCAAATCAACTGACTTTGTTCTTCTCTTTTCGAAGGCCAGAAACACCATGCCTGCCATTCTTTCGTGACTCATTGACCGCCTCTGAGGCCTATTGATTGCAGTCAAGGTTGAAAAAGTTGATTCACAAACAGCAGTGCTACATCCTATGGTCGCCACAGATGCAAACAGTTCATATGTATCTTTGAAGGCCTCTCGCTGTCTGTACAAAACTTGCAAAATGTCTTCTGTTTTATCCTCGCGACGACTCAGATAAGCTTTAATTACTGTAGCCTCTTCCTTTGATGGAATTGTTATACCTGAGAGTTAATTTAAATTGTGAATTGAACATGAATAAATAAGCGTATTTTTTTACAAGCAGCAATATAACTCGGTTAATTTCCTTACACTCACCTAAATTTTTTAAAGGTACCATTTTGTCTACATCCAACTCATCGAGACTCGCTACAGAATTTAATAGATCATCGTTGTCCGAAAATCTTCTCTGCAATTCAGCAACTAGTAGGTAGGGCGGGGCTAGTTGAGCAATTTTTCACTTGAGCGGATATAGTTCCTCAATAATAAGTCTCAATGAGTTGTTATGCGGCTTGATGGATTAGTAATTTATCCCTTAGCAAAAGTGTCCATAGTAATTTTTTTGTAACAAGTCGAATTTAAGAGCTACAGCTGTTTAAATGCAGAAAGTCAAGTAAGCTCAATGTACCCCACAGGTGAGGTAAGTTGAGCAAGGGTATGGGGCAAGTTGAGCACTAAGAATGTCTAACCAAACCATGGGTTCAATGTTGACTAGAGATGTAAAATATGTGTTTGACAATCAGCTCTTTATTTATTTAGTCTTTTAGTGACAGAACAACAAAACTTAAAGTAATTTTCTTTGAATAATTAACCAAAACTAGAATCAACAAAACATTAACGTATCTTAAGATTAACTTCAGCATTAGATTCAGTCTTTCTGTTTAAAATCAGACTTAAATATCTTAAAAAAATATATTAATAAGATCTTAGCAACTTAATCGTCGTTGTCACTGTTGCAATTGACACAAACGAAAGTAAGACCAGCACCTGGAACACATTTTGTATGTGCCCATTCCCTGCAAACTTGGCACTGGATCCAATTTTCTCCTGGTAAACTTTCAGCATAGTCTTCGCAACAAATCAGACAGGAATAATTATTATCATCACTTTCATCACTTGACTGGAGTATTTTTTTACAGACACCCTTCTTCCTTTTCTTACCCATATTCTTCTTTGGCTTCTTAATTTTTTTTGTGGTTTTCTTTTGCTGTTCTTCTAAAGCGTTCTTTTCAGGAGTGTCTGTGAGTATTGCAGCTTTCCTCTTTCTTCTATTAATTTTAGCTGCTTTTCTAGGGGCAGCCTTTGGGTATGGTCGTACAATTTCCGGGAAAATACTTGAATTAGGTCGATCGTCTCGTTTTCTTTGTTGCTTAGACCAGGTTCGGGTTCAGCTTGGCTGGTGGAGGCAGAAGGGGTGGGATTAGGTTCAGTGCTAGACATCACAGCTTGCTCTGGATGATCTTTTTCCGGCTCGATAGTTTCTGGTTCAGGACGATCGGTTACAAATGATGGTGAAAACTCATCCTCACCAAATATTTTTGAATTATACGGGAAGATGCCTGTCTTTCGGAAACCGTTAACAATATTGATACTTGTCTGAGCAAACGGCAACGAATCAGCGACAATTTTTGGTATATCATAAATAGTAAGGGTTTTCCCCGGATTGTTTCGTAGCCATGCGTCTTGAGCAGCAGCGCAATACTTTTGAACGGTCCAAGACTGACACATCCAAGGGTTGTAATTTATGGCTACAATGCGGTGGAAAGGACAGCATTACAACTCCATTCTCTTTGGCCAAAGTTAGTGTCTTTACGTTTAAGTGAGAGGAGTGATTATCCAACACTGACAAAACAGGGCGCTCCATGGACGGTTTCACATGTTTTATAAAATGTTGCATAAACTGATAGAATTCTTCGTCTGTAACCCATCCACTGGCATTGCCTGCTCCTATACATTCAGGGGGACCACCGTTAAGAAAGTGTGTCTTAAACTGTTTTCTTGGAAATACAAACATAGGAGGTACAGCATTTCCAAGAGCAGATACAGCAGTTACTACTGTAACATTAGTCCCTCGTTCCCCAGAAGTCATTGCGCCGACGTTGCGCTTACCTTTGGCAGCTACAATTTTATTTGGTTTCAGCACAGTGGATACTCCTGTCTCATCTATATTCCAAATGTCTGCCGCAGTAAATCCATATCTATCCATTACTTCCGCTAATTTCTCAAAAAAAACTTTAACATTCTGCTCATTAAATGATGTTGCCCTACCAAGGCTGGTGGGCTCTGGTTTACGTATGGATAGCTCCAGATTTCGTTTTAAAAACATCGTAAGCCATTCTTTTGCCATCTTATTCGCAGTCCAGCTAGGTGGAATTGTAATGCCAAATTTAATAGCACATTCGTAGGCAAGGCGACGGACGTCTTTTGGAGAATATCCATAAAAGATTGATGCCATTTGTAGCAAGTATTTTTTCAGAGAGTCTTCCTGTGTAGGAGAAAATACTTGCCTCGGTGTTGCATAGCCCATGGATGAATCACCACCTTCATTTAATTTCTTCAAAAATCTTGTCAAAGTCATCCGTTTGATACCAAATTCTTTAGCGGCAGCATTAACACTTTTTCCTTCATCATTGACAGCCTTTGCAGCATTTTTTAAATCTTCAGTAGTGTAAGAACATCTTGTAGTCTTCCTCTTGTAAGTCCGCATCCTAACAAAAAATAAAACATTCATTACTTTAGTTGTTTGAGTCGTGGGGTAAGCCATCTTATTGAGCTAGGTGGAATTGTAACAAATTTAATATAGCTCTTTTGGAGAAACATATTGACCCCAGAGTCTTCCTGTGTAGGAGAAAATATTTTAGAATCACCACCTTCATTTAATTTCTTCAAAAATCTTGTCAAAAGTGAGGTTATCAAAAAATCCTTTGCAGCATTTTTTAAATCTTCAGTAGTGTAAGAACAAATTGTACCCAGAACCCCAACCTCTACATATCGTAAATTGTACCCAGAACCTCTCTACATATCAAAAGTACAATAATTATCTGGAAGATTAACACTTACCTGATTGAAAACAGACAACAATTGATTAATACAGACGAAAATTTGCAATAAACGACGTTTTTACTTTTTGGGCACAAAATAAACAAAACGCACGGGCGCTTCACTCGTTCGTCCAGCCGCCACTAGCGATCGCGTGGTGATTACCCCTCCCGCGACTCCTTCTGTCCGCCATACGATGCTTATGCGTATGATGAATAGTTTGCGAGATATTTCGATTGCTCAACTTGCCTCTATGCTCAACTAGCCCCGCCCTACCCTATGTCCAACGTTTCAAAATACTCCGATTTAAATGGCTGATCGTCTTGGCATTCTTTATTTTGTTTCGTGGAGGAACAGGAAGAGTCAAACATCAAGTAGTCATCCATACGATTAGATTTTCTAACTTGCCTTTTTTGGGTCTGGGTCCTATTTTCGGTATCAATGCTTGTCATGGACTTAGCTTCTTCCAAAATTTGATGATACATTTCATCTGTTCTCAATTTTGATATTTCATTATGGACGCAATTTATGATTGTTAGGGCGTCTTTCAATCCTGCGCTTCGGGCTTGTAAAGCTGCGTCTGCAGGCTGAAGCATGGATAGGATTTTTTTGGCCACAACCACAGCCATTCGGAATTCCAAATTAAGCATTATTTTTTTAATGCCGACGCTCTTGGCTACGTCGTCACCATTGAATCTGTCATTTTTTATTTCACCTAAGGTTATCAAAATCTCTGAATAATTATCGTTTACAACTTTTGTAACCGCCAAGTGTTCTGACCAACGCTGTTCGAGTAGTCTGCCAATTCTTTTTCCACCATACATTGCAGCTATTTTTCCATGATGAAAGAACTCATGTAACATGATGCATTGATCAAAAAATAAACGGATGAAAGTCATTTCAGAGATAGTCCTGATAACTATCAAATGTAAGCGGTGGTTATAGCAGTGGACATAAGGAACTTTTCGGCCCAATTTATTCTCTATTCTGGTCGCAACTCCTGAAACTTTTCCGCTCATAACACTTGCTCCATCATAGCATGGACTTAGCATACGGGAGAGATCAATGTCATATTTCGTAAGTGTTTAAAGTTAATTCAGTAAATGTTGCTGCATCAAGGTGTTCAGTTGTTTTAACTGTCAGCAACGACTCATTGACGATTCCATCCTTAACGTAACGTATTGCTATAGCAATATTTTCACGATTATTTTTATCCCTCGTTCCATCTTCCGTTAGAGTGAACCAATTCACGTCAGATTTCTTGTATCTTTGACAATGGAGTTCTGTACTACTTGAATCATTGCTTGAATTATTTGGTTTTGAATTTCCGATGAACGATATGTCGCATTTTGTGGTATGTGGCTGAAAGCCTCCTTCAAATTCGGATGTTTCAGGTACGTGTATTCAAATAAATTCTGAAATAATCCTTGTTCTTTTTTTCCCTCCAAAACATAATTTCCACGCAAAGCTAACTCGTTGATAACGAGAAATTGTATAACTTCAACAATTGATTTCATGTAATCCCGGTTTTTTTCTAAAACTTCATGATGTATTAAAGTTCCGACACTACTACCTGTAGATATTCTATGTATTTTGTCTTGCCACATCGCCATGGCTTGTTTATGAGAAATTGATTTTTCATGTTTTGGAAAACCAGTTCTTGTATCAGTGGCATTTTTCCAGTTTTTGAATCCCGTGGAAGTGTAAGAAGTTTGTTTGCTTCCATGGGGTAAAAATTGTTGGCAAGGATAGCAAAAGGCAGCATCTCTCTCGACCGAATACTTCAACCACTCATATCGCTTGAACCAATCGGCTACAAAGGCCCTATTATTTTCTTTAGGGTATATTTCCAAAATAATTTGTTTTATCGGTTCTTCGATTTGTGCAATATCCGAAGGAATACCATAGCTAATTTTACCAACCTGTTTTGCCAAACCAGTTTCTATAGAACTAGGAGTCGCTTTTGAGCAATGGGGTTCATCTTGACTAATTCCCTCTTTAATTTTTCGTTTTTTGGTAAAGAAAGCTCGTATATCCATCGCGAAATGGGCAAATCAACACTTCACATCAATAAACAATCAATTAGGTCGCTAAACTCAAATTTTATTATTTTAGGTTATATGGGGATTCCCCTAACAATAAGGAGCGTCGATTGCACTACAGCTCCCATACATACTTCAAATGCTATCTATGTACAGAAAAAAGAATAAGTAACGGGTGTTTTTTTAAGAGCTTGAGCACTTTAAATGATAATACAAGACTGAAATATTGGTGAAATGAAATTTTTTTTATTATAATCTGGTAGATGATTTCATGGCATTTATTTTTTGAAAATGATTTCCGGCATATGCCCACCGCGGCTACGAGTTACATGGACCATTCGATCAGTCCAATTTTTCACTACTTTTTCCAATAAAGCTGGCCGTATCTCGTCAATGGTTGCTTGAATATTGGCTTCCAATGCTTCGAGACTTGCTGGTTTGTCGGCATAAACCAATGACTTAACATAGCCCCATAAAAAGTAATCAAGAGGCGTTAAATCGCACGAACGAGGGGGCCAATTAACAGGACCACTTCTGGAAATAAAGTTGTCACCAAATTTATTTTGCAATAACTCGATTGTTAAGCGCGCTGTATGGCAAGTTGCGCCGTCTTGTTGGAACCAAATGTCGTCGATGTTTAGCTGATTAATTTTTGGAAACAAAAATTCAGTCAACACGGCTCGATAGCGTTCACCATTCACCGTAACGGCAACTCCTTGCTCATTTCGAAAGAAATAAGGACCGATGATGCCGCCAGCGTGTAAACCGCACCAAACAGTCAATTTTAATGGATGTAATGGTGATTCGTTAATGGCTTCAGGATTTTCTTCGCTCCATATACGGCAATTTTGCTTATTGACGTAGCCATTTAACCAGAAATGAGCTTCATCACTAAACAAAATTCTTCGATAAAAATGCTCATCTTCGGCCAGTTTCAAATGAGCCCAATCAGCAAAATTGCGACGCAAACGATGGTCATTTGGCTTTAATTCTTGCACGAGCTGTATTTTATAGGCACGTAAAGCAAGATCTTTACGTAAAATCTTTCACGTAGTGGATGCACAAAGACCAACAAGTTGAGAACGGCGACGAATCGACATTTCGGGGTCTTCTTGAACACTTTGCGCTACAGCAGCAATATTCTCTTCGGTACGCACATTTCTTTGTCTTGTTGATGGTTTCGAGTCAAGAAGAGTAAAATTAGTGCGACAACGATCAATAACTGCACGAATTGCTTGCTCAGTAGGCCGATTATGTTGACCGTAGAATGGACGAAGTGCTCTATGAACTTCGCGAACAGATTTATTTTTTTCAAAGTAAATTTCCACAATTTGGAAGCGTTGTTCTGGTGTTAAACGATTCATGATGAATTGCCAAATCTTACTGAACAGAAATGTCAAAACAGTTTGACAGTTCTTAGCTGTCAAACAATAGTTATCAATATCGAAAGTTCTCATGCAGCTAAAAAAACACCCGATACATGAGGTGCTTCTGAAAATGCAGTGTGCTGTCTATATACAATGACCACGGTGCACTCTATTAATGTAGATCGCAATCTCTAACAACCCGTGGTTAATTTGGAAATGCTTTGCGAGTAATAATTTTTTTCACATTATGAAAAAATATTTTCCTTAGCATATTACATATTTACTATTATTATTATTACATATTACTGTTTTTAGACAATATCATTACTCAAGAAAACTGGATAAAAAATTATACTAACACTATAATTCCATTGGAAGTAAAAAAACTAATTAGCTTAGGTCCAAAGTTTAGCATAAAGCCAACCATAAATGACATAAATATTCCAAAGTTGTTAGCAAATTTAGACTATATATACTATTTCCTTAACACCTGAAAATAAACAGAATAGTTTAACAGCTAAAGCAGTTAATTTGATAACGAATTATTTACAATCTAATAACAAATGCAAAGATACTTACCGCAACTTGCTTGAGATTGCTCATCAATTTTTTCAACGTAATGACTATCTTGTTTTCACACATTCTGACAAAGGTAACATAACTGTTATAATGGAGAAAACTAAATATTTTGAATTGGCTAATAAGCTACTATCAAATCGACGATACTATGTGCTTTTAAATAAAGATCCTACCAATACTATCCAACAGAAGGCAAATAAACTTGTCACAGATTTGATGAAGAGAAAAATCATTGATAAAATCGAATCACATAAATTACACATTTACAATGCAGTTGCGCCAAAATTTTATGGAAAACCTAAAGTACATAAACCGGAATTGAATATCAGACCTATAATTTCATCTATCAACGCACCAACAAGTAAAATAGCTGAGCTAATTAAGAACACCCTAACAGAGAGTTATAATCAGGGCTCGGATAGTTATGCACGAAAAAAGGGTGAAATATGCATGCAAATATGCACGAAAAAACTTAAAATATGCTCAAGAATATGCACTAAAAAATAACAAAAAAAAATAAAAGAATTATGTTAAAGACCGTGAAAATATGTTTGGAAAATTAGTTCTTCATTTTTTATAATCAGCAAATGTTCTTATTTCAGTATGTACATGCATGTCTCACATCATATCATTACATTTGCAGTAGAATATAAAAATTCACAACAGGTCCTTGTTGCATGTCAAAACAAGGTGGTGCTTTAGATGTTCAAACGTGAAAGAACGTCGCTTCTCGCTTAAAACGGACTTGTAGGTTGAAAAAGAACGTTCCACATCCACTGACGTCACAACGGCGAATTTGAATAGCGCGATTTCATATGGCGTCAACGATGCTATGTATTCATTCAAAACGCTGTGGCTCTCATTTCGTACATTTTCATTCAAAATATCTTTAATCCTAACCAAAACGTTGTAGTTCACATTACGAGCTATAATCTCTTCAAACTTTGTGTGGAAGTCTTTATCCTCCATTGAGTTCAAGATCGAGCGAACTTCTTCATATATATCTACGCACTTTTTCATTTCCAAACCTTTCGTTTCCAATTGTTTAATTTTATGCACGACGAACATGAAGTTGGCTTTTATGAACGCTAAATCGTGGCAAATACTGGGGAACGCAAGTATTTTCTTTGCTTCCCTAATACATTCAGCGTCTTTTACATTTAAATCGTCGATTATCGATTTCACTGCTACAAAATGATCGGCATAGTACTCGCAAGCTTCAAGCCAACTTCCCCATCGAGTAGGAATAGGTTCCGGTGGTAACGGTGTATTTGGATATTTCTCTTTGAATAAATGTCGCCGTGCAGGTGACTAAAATAGTTGAAAAGAAATTGAAACAATATTTCAACTATACGACGCGTATAAAAATTCCAAATACTTACTTTTACAAACACCGCCTTTACTTTTGAAATCAAATTGTTTACATCGGAGAAATGTGAACGAATGAATTCTCCCAAGCGGTGTAATCCGTGAACAAAGCATGTAACGTGCAACATCTTCGGAAAAAGCACACGTAAAGATTTCATGGCACAGATCATATACGCAGCAGAATCGGTAGTCACTAGCATCACTTTGTCGTATTGGATTCCTTTCATATAAAAAAAAAGAAACATATTCAACAAATTCCGGGATAAACCGTCGGTCACTTCAATGTAAAAAAAAACTATACCTTTCGGCCACAAAAGTATTAGCGATTCATTAAAGAATGTTGCGATTGAGTTGGCGTTGCATTTCTCAATTCTTTGACATTCAGCAAATACGACTTTCCGCTCTCACTTTCATCATCCAAAATGCCAAAAGAAAGTTCGCAACTGATCTTTTTTCAACGTCTGTCGTTTCATCCAGAGTAATCCAAATATATTTTCCATCAGCCTTATTGCGCAATTTCTCAATCTTTTCATTGTACAGATGAGGCACATAGTTTCGACGCAGTGTACTTTCATCAGGAACCGAATGTGTAGTGTATTTTTCGATGAATTGCACCAGACTCGAATGATTGACTTTGCTTAGCGGTATATTTGCTTCAACGAAAGTTTTGCACAAATCCAGATTGAATTCCCGCAAATTTGGTCCTGCTTTTGGTTGATGATTCGGTATTAAAGATTGGCTTATTGCATTATTGGAAATTTTCTTCCTTCTATCTACGGCCACTTTGTGTTTCGATGATGCAATATGTTGTTTTACTTGAAATATTTTTTGTCCTTGAACCACACATTCACAATACGTACAAAATAAAACTGATCCATCAGAGCGAAATACTTTGGGAAATTCTCCTTTCATACGCAATATAAATTCACCGCGTGTTTCTTTTCGATCCTTCGGCATTTCGACTAATTTTGAATCAACCGATTACTTTGAAAACCACGAGACGAATGAGAATTTGAGAATGTAATAGAGTGGTTACTATTACATTTCTACTAACACAAAATACGTGCAGTTGTCGAAGTGTTGATCATTTTAACAAAAAATAAACAACTCGAAATTCGAATGAGTTTCAATTCCACGAAATAATCAGTATTAGTTACGAATCACAAGTTATAAATAGTATTGATTCAAAATCAGAAACATTTGTTATCGAATTTATTCAGATTTTGTCACAATATTAGAAAATATGCTCGAACATGCACTTCAAATCAAAATATGCTTCAAATAGTAAAATATGCACAATATGCATGCAACATGCATTTGCATGACTATCCTAGCCCTAGTTATAATAAAGCGAACGATTTCTTTGTCAAAGATTCTTTTGAATTTGCACAGTTCATTAACAATTATCGTGCACCTAAACAATACGTACTGATTAGTTTGGATGTAATTTCATTGTTTAGTAATATAAGTTACAAAAATGTAAAATCTAGAATAATGTCTAACTGGCCTAGCATCCAACTACACACTAAATTGAATTTGAACTCCTTTTTGGAACTCACAGAGTTTGTGTTTGAAAATTCATACTTCTCGTTCAAAGGAAATTTCTACAGACAAATATTGGGAACTCCCATGGGAGCAACCCTATCATCTATTTTGGCCCAATACGTTTTAGACGATTTAACTTCTTTGCCGAAACTTACAATCACAGTCCCGTTTTTGAAAAAATACGTAGACGATTTGATTTGCATGGTACCCAAATATAAGACAACCGAAATCCTAAGTGTCTTTAATGAATGTTGTAATGAATTTAAATTTACCATAGAAGAGGAAAAAAAATAGATCAGTACCTTTCTTAGACATGCTAGTTATTAGAAAACCGGATGATATTATAATTACAGA
This sequence comes from Novius pumilus, assembly GCA_020654155.1. NCBI lineage: Eukaryota > Metazoa > Arthropoda > Insecta > Coleoptera > Coccinellidae > Novius > Novius pumilus. The sequence goes on from JAIFOV010000505.1 coordinate 83,055, forward strand.
TTGGTACAGAAAACCAAGTAGTTCAGGTAGGCTAATGAATTACAACTCTTACCAGCCAACAAGGATAAAACTTAACCTAGCTTTTGCAATGAAAAATAGAATATTGAAACTATCACACCCAGATTTGCAAAAGAAAAATTTAGGAATTCTGAAACAACTTCTAATAAATAATGCATACCCCAAAAAGTTAGTCAACAGATTACTGCACAATAGCGATAATAACATAAGTACCCCGGAAAATCAGATTCTTAGTAATAACATCAATTATTGCGTAATACAACAAATTCCACGAATTTGTCATCAATTAAACTCGACTTTCAAGGGTTTTACGAACATAAAAATCGTTAACAAAATAGCGCTTAATATAGGACGAAAAATTTATACGAAATTAAAAGACCCTGTTGATAAGAAACAATGTTCGAAAATAGTTTATTCTATTCCTTGCACGGGGTGTGAAGGTGTTTATGTAGGACAAACTTCCACTTGGATAACTACTAGATTAACAGCACATGAAAGCGAAGACGAAATATCACTAACACTGCATTATCTACGCACGTATTGGAGACTAAACATGTAGTTGACTATTCAGATTATAAGATTTTGTTCCAAGAGAACAATCACAAAAAAAGATTATTCCTCGAAATGATTGGCATAAGTATGGAAGAAAATAATATAAATAAAAAAACTGACGTGAACGGACTAAATAATGTTTATTCATACATCATTGAATGGTTAATCAACAACGCGGAACGAAAGAAGCTGAATAGTAATTGTAAAATCTTTCGATAGTCAGTGGACTGTATTTATGAATTTGATTTTTTAACTTTGAATGTTTATTAATTTATTACAACGATATTTATTTATACAACGATTTTTATATACAACGCTTTTATTGCGAGAATGCTTGTACGAATAATGTCTTTTTGGTACTGACTTGGGTCCACCTCATGGCACTATCGAGGGGAAGTGTCCCGTGCGGCACTCGCGCACCAACCGGATAGGGGGGTGAGCACCCCGAATACCGAACAGTAATCCTACGCACTAATATATAAACTAAACATTCTATAGGGGAGGGTTATTTATATTTGGGAAAAAAAAACAAACCGAATTTATTCGAATCCAATAAATAAATGAATACCAATTTGTCGATATCAACACTGTTGTCGAAGATAAGTAAATCGATCGATTCCACGTTGTTTTAATTTGTTTTTATTTAAATTGTTACTATTCTTAAGGTAGCGCATTGGAAATTAAAGGTAGGGCATCGCCCCATTTGCCCCCCCCCCCCCCCCAGCTACGGCTCGGTTTCGATCAATGTCTGTCCGCACTAGAGAGATTGGTTAAGTAGGAGTGGGAGGTCGGCAATTGGCATTGGTTAGGTATGAGTGAAGAAATGTCGGCCTTATGATATGAACCAATGGTTTTGTACTCACAGGCGAAAGGGTGGATGCGTTTGACCACTACCACCACGAAAATTCGTAATTCTGCCGCAGAACACAAATCCTGGCTATGCCGCGCCTTCTATCGTCCGATTAGAAAAATATCTAGCATCTTCTTTAATAAAAAATGAAATGTAGGCAAAAAAATTGATGTTGTTGCTTTAGGTGTACCGTAAGATGATAGTTATCGGCACAATAGATACAAGTCCAATCATTTTATGTTTCGACCTATGATGTCAATCCCCATACAAAACAATGAAATAATTGAGAAGGTATATTTCCGGACGTTGTAATGTACCAACCCAATATCATGTAGTTACGCCACTGGCTTATGTTAATACAGTATTGGTACTCGCGATTATCTAAATTCAATTTCCTTTTAATTATTTATATTTCGATGAAAATGTTAAACAATTGAACCGCGTTCTTACGATTAACTAATTCTCTTTCAAGTGAGTTCTCGTTATCGCTAATTGCTCAACAGTTTTGAGTTAACAATGCTTTTGATTAAATTCACCAAAAAAAAAAAATTAGGAAAAAATTTTTCTTTGCAAACTTTTGTAGTTTTTTTTAATGATTTCAAAAAATTTTAAACATAAACTACCGCCGGCATCAGCATTATCCAAAGCGTACCACGTGGAGGTTGCGCGGTTGGATTTACGCTCACGCACACACAAGTGTGTGTGTGTGTGTGTGTGCGCGCGTGTTTCTTCAGGAGAAATGAGACCCGGAGGCTCGTCAGTTCCTCCGTGGATAGCAACATTACGTTGACTGTAACCTTCTTCAAGCAGAGTGATCACACGAGCAACCTCCAGTTCTGATAAATATCGTCTAACCATTATCGCAAATCAAACCGAATGTTTACTTTTGCAACTTAATGAAATTTTTTTGTAAAGCGCAGGCGTCAACATCAACGGACGTTTATTCTTATGCGAAATACACACACACACACACACACACACACACACACACACACACACACACACACACACACACACACACACACACTGCTGATGCTGATGCCGGCGGTAGTTTATGTTTAAAATTTTTTGAAATCATTAAAAAAACTCCAAAAGTTTACAAAAAAAATTTTTTTCTAATTTTTTTTGCTGAATTCTATCAAAAGCATTGTTAAAAATGCATAAAAAACTGGAAAAACATTTTTTTGTCGGAATTTTTCAAAGATTATGATCATTTAAAGTCATAATTAAAGCCCGGACTTTAGGCACTATAAATTCGTTAAAAAAAGGCAGTGAAAAGGCAATAAAAATACTCAAAATAGGCACTTAAAATAGGCATTTATTATATACTGATAGATAAAAACAGATAAGATAAAACAAAAAAACATTCGATGTGAATACTTATTCTTTATTAAACATAACTACCAATAGTTTCCTCAAATTTTCAAATTTTATACTTTGTCGTCTATCTGATAAAATATGTTTATACAACGAAGAAGATCTCTCCACATCAACAGATGTCAAAGGTGCATACATAAATGAGGATATTTCGGTAGGGTTCAAGAAATTACTGACCCCATCTCCTAATAAAATCGAATTTATTTCGCGCATCTTGACCAAACCACTATTGTTCTGCAACACTTTTGACATTTTCTTCCATGAACTCTCCTTTTAATCCAGGCGCAGAATTGATTCTTTCAATTGTTTCATCCATAATGTTCAATTGCTGTTGTAATTTTAAATTCCTCTCTTCTAGTTTTTGTATTGATGTTGGAATTGAATGAAAATGTGCAAGTATGTATGCTAAATCAGACTGGATATTCTTTTGGACAAAACATCTTTACATATTTTTATTGAAGCTGCATCATTTTCGAGGTGATCCACTATTTCTACAATTTTCTCGAAATGGGTTGCGTAATAAATGGCAGCCGATATCCATGTACCCCATCTCGTTATTGTAGGTTGAGGTGGTAATGGCAGATCTGGTGCAAGTTCTTTGAAAATTTGCACCCTCGATGGAGCTTTTAAAAAAACTTTCTTGACGTTTGATATTAACAGATCGACATCGTGAAATAAACTTCGCGCTTCTTCAGCAACTCTATGCAATGCATGAGCTATACACATCACATGAACCATTTTTGGAAATAGAACTTGCAGAACTTTTCCAGCTGCTTTCATGTATGGAGCGGCATCAGAAACAAATAGCAACACTTTGTCATGTTTCACTCCATCTGGCCACAATAATGAGAGCGCACTGGTAAATAATTGGGCTATTGTCGAATTATTGGCTGATTCGAGTACTTCACTTGTTAATAAATACGTGTTAGAGTCCTGGTGAGTTGATTGTAGAGTTCCAATAATTACGTTGGCTACGTAGCGGGGAAGAGCATCGGTTGTTTCGTCAATGGACACCCACAAGTTTTTACCTTCCGTTTCTTTTCTAATTTTGTTCATCTTTTCCTGGAACACTACATCAATATAATTTTTCCGGAGGGTGGACTCACTTGGCACGTGCTCTTTGGTGTACTTTTCAAGGAATGCTTTTAGAGAAGGATTTTCCAATTTCCAAAGAGGAATGTTCGCATCCATCAGTGCTTTACATAAATCCAAAGAGAATTGGGATTGTCGATTGGATATAACGCCGAAATTCGGAAGCAGACACGTTTTTTTACTATCGCAATTTTTCGAAGCAGCATTTTTATGTTTCACTGTTGAAAGGTGCTGGGATACAAAATACTTCTTCTCAAAATGCACTTTACAGTCACATATTTTGCAGAATAACACAGAACCGTCACTACTGAAAACGTCTTTACCGAATTCAAGTATTAATTTATTCAATTCTGTTTGCTCGGATGTTCTGACTTTAGGCATATTGGCTGGCGATAAGTTGAACCGAATGGGCGAATGGTGAAAAACAACTGAACGGAAATGGGTATTACGATATATTTATACCTATAGGTATCTGGTTTTAGGTTTTCCCATCAGTAACAGTTGTTGTATCAATTCCTAGAAAAAGGGAACTATCTCTTGTTTATGTACCAATCCTGCCTACCTGAGATCTTAGGGTTTCCCACTTTATACTATCATAAATTGTTCGAAATAGGCGAAATAAGTCATAAAATCCCATTTTAGGCAAAATAGACTGAAAATACGAAAATAGGCATTTTATGGCATTTTATGGCATTTTGCCTAACATCCGGGCTTTAGTCATAATCATGTGATCCCTTAATTGTTTTCAATCATTCGGAGGTATGAAACAAAAAAACGGCTCTATAGATTTAATTGAAACTTAGGGGGGTTTTTGTGGACATATTGAACTGTAAAAGGCACACTTAACATTAGTGATTTTCTCGGTATTTCCGACAAAGCGCCTGATTATTCCAGAAGGCACTAAAAGCAGTTTTTTTCTTGATTTTTCAAATCACTGTGAAGGTTTGCTAAGAGCCCTAGCTGATTTTTGTGGGAATTTTATTCAAGATTTTGAAAATTTCCTTCATTTTCTTGTGCAATTGACGGTTGATGAGATTTTGATAGTTAAACACAAAAAGATCTTTTTCCATTCAAAGTCCTATATCTCAGCAAGAAGTGATCATATCGAACTTTTCGAGAAAAAAAATTGAAGCTGAATAATCAAGTTATCTGATACATATAGTGGTTAAGTTGAAAAAATTTTTTCCAAGTTCGTATACCAAAAAGATGAAGAAGCAAAATTAAAAAAAAATTTTTTTTCAGGTATCCGTTAGGATTGAGCGAAACACGTTACTTGAAAAAATTTTTTAACAATAGATCTCAAAACTAGAGACTTGAAGCTTCAAAATACTTTTTTCAAAACTCCTTTACGACCATTTTTAACCTTCAAGTAGTCGCGTCAACATTGCAACGCTAACGCTCGCGTGGCGCCATACGGCGCCACTCATTAAGTCACACTATGATTCGACTTCAACAAATGTGAAAAATTGAGCTTTTTATTATTAAGTATCCTGAATTACTCAAAAGTCCATTTTGATATATGAAAATAATATTCTCCTCTTGGAAAGAAAAAAAAATGCTTTATAATATTTATTAAATTTTCATACATGCAGTACACATAGTCTGTTGATGTTCTTGACATACATATTTCTTGCATATCCTACAGATTGTTCTACTAGATTTGTTTTTTGACCTTGGGCAGATATGGCACCTCTTCTTCAGCCTGGGAGTGGAATTATCTGGCAATTCTTCCTGAGGTGGTTCTGGAAATTGGTCCTCCAGCCGTCTTCTTATTTTTCGGGGTATATGACAATCATCTTTCCGTTGACGTTGAAGAGGTTCTGCCAACTGACGACCTAATTTTTTCAGAAAATCTCGTCGGCGCTGTCGCGAACCGCTGAAAACTATCCGTTTTCCCGGCCTTACGACGAATTGAAATAGGGCTAATAAACGACGATAATTATTTTTCAGTAAAACCTTCTTCAAATTTATTTGACACTAACTGTCACAAAATTCTTTTACATACTAGATTTTCTATACAACATAAAATAGTTAAAACTCCACTCCAGTCTTCCACATTCTCCCACCTGAGACACTTCAAGGTTAACACAAAAGTGTCTCATCACCTTAATTAGGATATCTGGTAGGTGCCCTAGACAACCGCCCCGACTGCGTCACTCTAGCTACACGATCGAATGATCTGCTTTGCTTTACTCCCGTACTGTCACTATCTTTAGCGTTATTTTCCTCCACTGGAACATTCTCGGAATCTACTACGTCATGTATTGCTTTAGCATCAATTAATTGCTGTTTAACGCTAGAGTCGATGTATTCTAAAGAGTAAAGTTTTTGAATTGGACGTAATAGCTGCCCTTTTGCCGTATCCACCCGGACGAGACGGACACGATTGTCCTTACCAACTAACAGCTCCACTACCTTACCGAGGGGCCAGTTTAGACGTTTCTTGTTATCATCGCCGACCAGAACAATCTCCCCCAACGATACGGACTTTCCAGACTTGTACCTGAACGTAGCCGTAGCTGGCCCAGGTATTCACTACGAAACCTACGTCGTAAATCCTCTCTTAGTTTTTGTTTGTACCGCATTCTACGATTAAGAGACATTTCGTCCACTGCGTCACAGTCTGGTACTCCACTAAAAGCTTGATCCATCAGAAACATTGAAGGAGTTAGTGAAACCATGTCTTGCGGATCATCCGAAATATAAGTAATCGGACGTGCATTAACAGTCGCTTCGCAATCACACAAAATTGTTTGCAACTCTTCGTAGTTTACAGCGGCACGACCCAGGACTTTCCTTAACAATTGTTTTACGAGACCAACTAAACGTTCCCAGAATCCACCCCACCATGCTGCAGTTGGAGGTTAAAACGCCACTTAATGCGCTGAGAAGAAGTATTGGAAATAATCGTTTGCCAATCAAGTCGAGCAAATGCGTTTTCTAGCCCAGTAAAATTCGTTCCATTATCACTATAGACAATCGCTGGTCGACCACGTCTAGCTACGAACCTACGAAAAGCTTGCATAAAATTGGCTGTGGTCATCGAAGTCACCAATTCCAAATGTACTGCTCGGTAAATTGCACAAGTGAACAGACACACCCACGATTTTTGTCCATCTCGAAGAAAAAGTGGACCAGCAAAGTCTACTCCCACAACTTCAAAGCAGACTGCATCTCGCACTCGGTCAATGGGCAGCGGAGGAGACAGCTCCACGAATGGTTTAGAGTTATGCCGCTTACAAACTCCGCAGTTCGAAATAACGGATTTTACGGTCCGGCGACCGCCCAAAATCCAGTATTTTTCTCGGAGTATACTCAAAAGTCCTTGAGTCCCAACATGACACGACTGAACATGCAGGTCAAAAATTAATTGTCGCACCACGTGATGGTCTGCAGGAAGTACCACTGGAAACCGAAAATTGTCATAGTCGGTTCTCTCACATACACGCGATTTCAGCCGAATTAGCCCATTTCCGTCACGATATGAACTTAAGGACGTAAGTTTTGTATCAGTTTCACATTGAACTACTTTGAATACAAATTGTTCAGCATGAACGAATTCCTCGGTACTCAATTCTCCTGTTTTGCGCTCCTTACACAACCTGGCATTATCAACAAATCGATTTATCCATGCCATCATGCGCACTATTCGAACATACCGGGAAAAGTAGCTAAAGTGCCAATCTACCGAAGTGCTTCCATTAAATAAAGTAACAATAAGCCTTTTTTTCCGTTCTTGGCCTATTTCTTCTTCATCGCACAAATCTACCTCCTGGGGCCACAAATGTTCGTGTTCATATAACCACTTCGGTCCCTCCCACCATTTCGAGTCGACAAGTTTTCTCATTTCCTTCAGGATCAACCCATAAAAATCTCAAAAAATCCCGATCTGTCTCATCAAGACTGATCTGGAGAAAAGCTTTGCGCACATCTGACACAACTCCAAACTTGTGGTCCCGAAATCTAATCAAAATAGACGGAATTAATTCAATAAGATTCATTCCCTTTTCTAGGCATTGATTTAGGGAGGGTTGGTCCTTTTCTCTTGCTGAGGCATCAAATACTGGACGTATTCTGGTAGTAGAACCCTCTTTTAAAACCGGCCTATGGGGAAGGTAATGTGTCATTCCTTCTACCTTTGTTCCATCAATCTCTTCTATTATTTCTTCTTGCAACCATTCTTTAAAACCAAATCATAAGATTGGTGCAGCTGCATGATCTTCAATTTTTCAAAGTACTTTGAAGTCTCTTCTTGGCTAAATTGTAATTGCTTGGCAGAGGAGCATGTCCTTCCACCCATGGCAGATGGACCTCATAGCGCTCTTCTTTATTTACCCGTACCGTCTGTAGGAAAAACTCCTTCGCAGCCATAGCCATCTCTTCTCTGCATTTCGACTCTGTTGACTCTGTAATTCCCAACACGTCTAATTGCCATAAATCTGCAATAGACGCATCCCGCACGAAGCAACTAAGAGTTGTGCCAGGATGAGTTTGGTTTACCGGGGCTGCTCCCATTAGAGTCCAGCCCAAAAACGTCCCTATAGCCACTAATCCACATTGTAAAACAACCCTCTCTCCGTTGTACAATTTCCCTGCTATATCAGCGCCAATTAGGACTTCAACGGGTGCCGCATCTTTTATATCGGAGATTCGAATATTTTGAGCCATTAACTCGTTCAACCATTGGCCAGACGAAACGGGAGGAATATCGTTACAGATTTTTGTTTCATCTAACACTTCAAACGTACATTCGAAATCGCCATTCACCAGTGTAATGTCATAGCACTCATGAATTTGTGTCGACATTGTTCCACCGAACAAACTGTGAACCAATTTCTCTTTCCGCTTGGATCCAAATCCTAAAACTTTAGCGGTGTCTTTCAAAATATACGACCGCTGCGAACCGCTATCTATTAAGGCCCGTACCCATATATATGAACCATTTCCAGTTTTCAATTGTACTCGTAAAGTTTGCATAAATACTTGAGTACATGTGTGGTTAGAAAGTGAGTGGTCAACAACTGCAAAACCATCCTGTTTATCTGCTACTCCATCACTGTGTTGTTGTCGAGTCGTCAATCCAGGACACATTAAAGTAACGTGTGGTTTTCTACATATAACACAATGAACACGTGTTCGGCACCACTTGGACCGGTGACCAGGTTTGAGGCAACGGTAACAAGCTTTTTGGGTTTTTAGCGCCTCCCTTTTCTGATCCAGCGTATACTTCTGCGCTTTGAAACAAGTCTCGCTATCATGCAAGCCGCCACAAAAACCACATTTGGCTTTGGCCACATCACAATTTACGAGACCCACAGCAGTAGGAAGGCTAACCTCAGTTGTATCCGCCGTTTTCTTCTTTCTGCCTACTTCTTTGGTCTCAACTGAGCGTGTAGCAGTCAAACCAAAACCTTCTGCCGCAAGTTTAACTCTTTGCTCACTCTCTACTTCATTTCGGAGAAAATCCATTAAACCTTTTAAGCGCTTTTCTAAGGTGATGACATTAGAATCCTTAGTCGTAACCGCATAACTTGACATGCGCTGCCAAGCCCTCAAAATTTCATCCGGTAAGCATGATTCAATTAAAGGAAACAACATAGCATAACACTTATCTGAAGTAATGCCTAGAGTATCGAGTGCACGCAGTTGTGCCTCAAGAGTATCGTACAGTGTAGACAACTCAACTTTATTTTGACGCATGGCGTTGCTTAGAACCAACTTCAACAATTCTCGCACGTATACCTCTATTTGTAGATCTTCTCTCCCAAACCTAGAGTGCATACTGTCTACAACCTTCTGATAGTTGCCAACCATTACAGGAAAACTTTCGACCAGTTGCCTTGCGCGACTGCCATCCAGTGTAGCCTGCGTTAAATACTCAAGCTTGTCGTGCTCATCTATCTCGACATCATCATGCACTTTTTGAATTGCGCCCAAAACGGCAACCATCCCTTAATGCTACCATCATACTTTTAAATTCAAGCTTTGGAAGCTTAAATTTACGCCTCCCTGACTCAATAGGGTTACTGGTTAATAGGTCTGCGCCCTTTGGCTCCAAAGAACGCACTGAAGTTTCACTCTTGTCGTCATCAATCAATTTGCTACATCTGACTTTCAACTGAGTACATTTTAACATGTATTCATCGCTAACATCCATTTCATCTGTTAATTCGGCTTCTGTGGCATGCTCCATAAGCATGCGTTCGTATATTGAATTGTCTACTGCTTTTAAATCATTTTGTTTCTGCTGCAACACTTCCCAAAGACTTTGCACCACAATGATGTCCACCGAAGCACCCGCCAAAAGACTTTCCAATTCATTTACCTTGCGGGTCACAGCCGAACGTAACACTGCTCTATGTCTCTTGTCTTTCTCCATTTTGGGAATATCCAAGTATTAGCCCCTCTGTCCTGTCACGGTCGCCACTATGTCGCGAACCGCTGAAAACTACCCGTTTTCCCGGCCTTACGACGAATTGAAATAGGGCTAATAAACGACGATAATTATTTTTCAGTAAAACCTTCTTCAAATTTATTTGACACTAACTGTCACAAAATTCTTTTACATACTAGATTTTCTATACAACATAAAATAGTTAAAACTCCACTCCAGTCTTCCACAGGCGCAGCGATTTGTCGGGGTTTTTATTATTATAAATTATGAGAGCATTTATTGCACAAACATTTACCAAATGATAGAATATTGCCATTGGCCATCTTCTTGTCCGTCTCCCAACGTTATATGTTGCGCACAATTTATCATTCGTATCGACTCCACCTTTTGTCATGTTGTAGAATGTAGGGTAGATCGAGGAAAGATGGTACACGTTTTTTAAGATCAACATAAAATCATTATTATTCAAAATAAAATCAAAATACATTATAGGTTTACAATACTTTATAATAAAAACAACATATAGGTGTTAAATATTAAAAAAATTAACAAAAAAGGAATTTATCCTAACTTAAAAAAAACTCGGTATGTTCCATCTCACCTTATACCTATAGGATATTTGGAACACATAGTTAGGTGAGATGGAACGCCTACATTGGGTCATGAATAACTAAGGTACATATGGTAACACTCCCCAAGGATAGATGGAATGATTACTTTTGGTTTGACACACTTTTTACCGCAAATGTCGCAAAAATTTAAATATTTTGAGCAGCTGTCGTGCGTCCATCTTCGACAAATCAAGCATTCTATCCAATCATCTTTTTTTGTTTGGTTATAGTGTTCACCACAACCAACGCATTGATCAGTTTCGTGAGACACATCAGAGTTGTCATCACATATGGGCTCTTCACCTTCTGACGATGATGACCTTTTTCGCGCCTTTTGCTTCCCTGTATTTTTAAAATTTTCTCTTTAGCCTTCTTTGGCTGTGGCTTGATTTTTGAGTTCAATTTATTTTTTCTCACTAATATTTTCCGTGCTTGTTAGCTCCATACCAAGTTGTTTACTTCTCTTCTTTAGGCCTTCGGTTTGAATTTTCGGCACAGGTGAAATAATATCAAGAATTTTTCCTGGTGTCTCGTTCTCTTTTTGACTACCGTTCTCTTCTTGACCATCATTTTTCTCACCTACAACAGTTTCTTCCATCGAACGCTTCCTTTTTCAGGGCTATATAACCAGAACATCCTGGCTGTGCCAAATCCTCTAATAAACCGGTCGAGTCAGTTCTTGGTGAAGTTTCATTAGTTGCTACATGCTCTTCTGCAACATCTGATGATGCTTTTTGGTCAAGGATTTGGTTTTGGTTTTCATCGACCAAAAAAGCATATTCTGGAATCTCAGACGGGTTAAATGGTACTATTCCAGTAGCCTGAAAGGAAGACTGAGCGTTCTGGATAGTCGCTGCACGTTTCCAGGCGGAATTAAGTAATTTGCCGAACTGTATCCTATTTAGCCGTTTACCAGGATTGGTTCTTATGTAGAAATTGCATGCCTCATAATAGTATGCTTTAAGAGACTTAAAAAATCCTCGATCCAATGGCTGAAGAAATTGTGTGGTATGGCTTGGTAGACAAAGTAAAATTATATTTTGTTCAGCAGCATATTCTAACATATCAATATTATTACAATGTGAGGTGTGTCCATCAAGTAGGAGTAGAACTTCCCCAGGTGGTTTTCTAGGGACAAATTGTTCTTGAAGCCATTTCAAAAAAAGCTCATTATTAATGTAGGCGGACTTTTGAGACATAAATACTGTTGCACCACTTGGCATGCCTTCTTCATATTCTTGTTTTTTGTTTTTTCCTTTAAAAATACATGTTGGAGGAATGAAGGAGCCTTCTGCACTGCAACATGCAATAACAGATATCGTTTCTCCTTTTTCAGCAGACGTTACGGATACAACGTTTTTTGACCCCTTAATTGCAACTACCTGCTCGGGTCTGTTATCCAATTGCAGTCCAGTCTCATCGACGTTGAAGATATGACTTGCCCTATTAAGTAAGTTATGTTGAACCAAAATGTCTTGTAATAAGGCGAAGTATTGATCAACGTCCTTTTTATTCATTGATGTCGTGCGGGCTGATGAAACTCCTTCTGCTTTTCGTATTGATAGTTCCGGATTTCTCCTAAGAAACGACTCAAACCAGGGGTAACCAGCCATTCTTTTATTAGCATTAAACTTGTGCTTTATTTTCAACTTCTCAGCCATATCAAAAGCCATCGATCTTACCATTGATCTAGTAGGAGCAAATCCTCTACTTTGAAGCTTCTTTACGTGAGCAACAATTTTCTTCTCATTGGCTGTTCCGAGAGTAGATGCTGGGCCTAATCCACACTTTTCAGTTTTTTAAAGAATATCGCCTTTTCAAAGTAGTAAGGGTATCTGGTATGTTCGAGATGCTTCCTTAAACCAACTTGCTGTCTTTCCAATGCTTCTATTGCTTTTTTTAAGTTTTCTTCTGACCACTCAGCTCTGCCGTTGCCGCTGCCTTTTCTTTTATAAATATTCGGCATATCTAGGACAAACGAATATAATTAATATTAGCATTGCAAAATATTTGCCATTAAAAGATCTAATATACCAGAACAAATACTTATAAAGGACAGATGGAACGGCTGTACCATCTATCCTCAACAAAATCTGTCCCAACTCTCCTTACATTGCAAGGAGAGATGGAACAGTAAATAAAATCTATAAAAATTTACATGGGGTCTTGTTTTAAGGTTAGGTTGATAGATAAGGGTGGTTTTAGGCAGACTACAACAAAAAAACTAAAATATTTTAAGTTTAACTTACTAATAGCCCAATTGAACTTCGCACACACAAAAAATATCGAATTTTTTAAAGAATGATACTAAAATCTTTGTATAAAACAAGGAGCACGTGTTGTAACCACTGGCGTTATGTACTTTGGTTCGCATTAGAAGACTCGCAATGTTGCCAGTTGGTATTTGCGGTTTGCAGATACCGAGAATCGGGTAGTGTACCGTCTCTCCTTCCGTACCATCTATCCTCGAATTACCCTAAGTATTTCTGGTTTCTTGGCCGTTCCGGATTCAGGATCAATGATGCCATCGTTGTGTAATGCGGACAGAAGAATTACTGCTTTTCTTTTTTTAGGTACGTACGACATCATCGTTACATTTTGACAATAGCCAAATAGTGTACTGTTCATTGGTCGCCTGGCGTCGGCAAGGAATTCTTTGGGAATCTCCCTCTTATTCTTTCGTAGAGTTCCAACTAAAATCAACCTATGTTCCGATAATAAGGTTTTAGCCAAGGGTATCCTCATGTACCAAATGTCTACTGTGATATTTCTTCCTGATTTTGTTATTGGCGATATCAGTCGTACAACGACATCTTGAGGAGAATTACTCACCTTATGTGGACCTTCCGGTTGAGTGCCCAAATAAATTTCCATGTTCAGATTATAAAAATTTCTTGCATCTACCAATGGAAAAATTTTGATTCCATATTTGTTGGGTTTAGATGGAATATATTGACGAAAATTGCAATTTCCTCGAAATGTTACCAATTGCTCATCAATTGTCAAATATTCGCTCGGAGTAAACATTTCGGAACATTTGTTCACTATGTAGTCGAAAATATCACGGATAGGTGCCAATTTATCAATTTTTATTCGTTGATCTCTTGTTGTTTTATCATCGAACCTGATGCATCGCAATATAAATAAAAATATTTGTTTGTTCATAGTAGTATAAAAAAATTCATTTCCCATGTCATCTATCGAGAATAAATCGTTGTAGTCCAAATGCGATGACCTCATGACTCCCCCTGCTATCAAAATAGCAAGAAAGGCTTTTATTTCATTTTATGTTACAAATCTAGCGTCTCTCTCCCGCGAGAATTTTTCTTGCACTGATTGTGTGATGTAGCTGTTAGTATATTTGATGATAGTCCGCAAGAATCATCGAAAAACAGCAAGAACGAATCTGAAGGAGAAGTGATAGTTTTCGTACCTTTTTTGCATCCAGGAAGATGAGTTATGATATGATGTCTTTGAGTTTTCCTCTTAGGCGGTGGCACCTTATTCCACTTGGTAATCTGGTCCTTTCCTAAGAAATAGTCATCATCAACAGATGAGGAAGGAATATCATTTTCCGAATCTTCATCTTGTTCGGAGTTGTTATCATGTTCACTAAACTCTACATTATCTTCAACTTCACTCACTATATCTTCCGTATTTGAGTCGCAAACGTCATTAGAATCACTTAACAGAAGCATTCTCTCCAACTCGCGGTCAGTCAATGGACGCTTCATATCATAATTAGAATATTTCGACGAAGAAGTCGAACTTCCACCAATATTCGAACTATTCATTTTCCAATACGCGAACTCTCCGTAATACGGTCAAACGCCTAATAGTCCAGTCAAATTAGCTTTGAATTAACAATATTTAGAGACAGGATAAATTTGGTATTTTTGAATTCGTAGGAAAATTCTGAACAACTTTTTCCCCACACAAAATGTTCCCATCCTTGTCTTTCATACGAAAAAACTGGTATGAAATTTTTAAAGTGTTATATTTCCTGAACAATCAGTCGTACGGGGACTTGGATTTCATCGGGAGAAAGAAATTAGTGTAGTGAATTCAAAACACTGATTGGTTGCGGTTTTTTATCAAAATGAGTAGCCAAAATTTGAAATTTGTAAAAATGAAGCCATTGTGCGTGTAGAAGAAAAGGATAGAACTGCCAACAGCACGTCTAAGTGCGGGTTCTGTCGGTACGACCCCTCAGGCTTCCGAATTAGGATATTTACGATGTTCAGGTATACTTGCGGCACTATTCGAGTCATTGAATTTCTGTTTCCACCAGCTCCCTTTCAGCAAGCAGCTTCGATTTGCATTTTGTTTTTAAATTAGATTCTTACTTGTGGAAACCTTTCAAATAGTCGATTAGTTAGATTTACATAATCAATATCACATGATAAGTTAATGAATAAAAATAACTGAATAAGGGAAAAATTGTCCTTACTATAAAAGGTTATTGTTATGCGTTTCTTAAAACGGTCGATAACCGTGAGTAGTGGTAAAACTTGTAGATGTGGATAGTTTTCGTACTGAGAGGTATAGGAAGAAGGGGATAAAATTAAAAAAATTAAACAAAAATTTCACTGGGAAAAGTCTTCGACTGAAAAACCCAGTTTATTTCCGATAATTTCGACACAGCAAAAGTGGTTGAACATCCGAACAAATTTGTTCCATGTTCACCAGTTTTTACAGATTCATTTGAATTCCTCTAGTTCGTAACTATCATCTTCCTCTAATGAATGCTTTTCTAGTGATGCATTATCACAAGATTCACCATTGCAACATTTGCAATGATTATTACACTCCAATCCGCTCTTCTTACAGGAGCACCTTGTAGTGGTACAATCTTGTTTGCAACTGCAGAAAACCTGGAACATATTTATTTTTGTATTAATTGAAATAATCATTTACTTGCATTCGTCTTACATTTTCTAGTAGTTCCTTAGGGGCAGGAAGTTCTTCTGTCATCACAGGAATCATCAAAAATGTCGTTTTCTTCCAACCCCACTCTTCAGGATTCAAGGAAATTCCTAACCAAGATTGTATTTGGAAATACACTCTTTTTGTGTGCTCTCGCAAAGCTCCTCGCGAAGGTGGTAAAATTGCTAAGGAAAACTGCTTCTTCGAAGAAATACTCGAAGATTCAAATATGTTGTATCGCAATTCATCGATGCATGTGTAAACTTTCCCGTTTTTGAAAACAAAGACAGTATGATTTTTTCGGCCACAGAGGACAATTGATCAATGGTTTGATTTCGCAAATAAAATATCGAAACAGAATTACATAGAGTATTATCCTTTTCGAGTAATTTAATCAGAGATATTTTACCTTTTCGATGAATTGCACTAGTGGTGTCACAACCAGCAAAAGCGTGTGCAAAAAGAATGAACGATTTCCTATTTTGATTGTGATATGTTTCAAACACAGCATCCTTTTCTTTGCCTGAAGAAATTTTCCTGAAATAGATGTCGATGATTTGGTGTTAAAGCTACCAACAAAATTAAAACATCTATGTCATTTCCAACAATGGATACACATTCATTATCCACCTTCGCCTCAATGGCTGTTCGGACAATTAAGGTATCCGCATCTTCATCTGCGAATTTAACCAATACGTTATTATTCTGCAGGAAATCTGACAATAAGTTAATGAATTTGGTTTTATTCGCAGTATTGGACAGAAACTTGGACTGACTAGCAGGAATTATATTTGTTGAAACGATATCATAGTCTGGTGCCAAACATTTTTCCTTGCGTCGATATCTTTCGTAAGATTTAACTCCAATTCCTTTGTTACTGTATCCATCGAAAACAACTTGGATTTGTTCTCCAAAATGTCTTCTTATATATAGTAAATATAAATTGAAAATATCGTCAAAGGTAACGCTGTGTGGCCACACAACACGATGTAGAAGCCATCCTCCATCTATGATGTACATTAAATCGTTATCAAAAATATGTGAACATGCTGAGGTGTCAAATAGTTGGAACAATTTTGATTTATCCGTCTTACGCATAAGTCCATCATCATCAAATAAACTTAGTGGTACTGGATATAATTCATACTTGAAGGCTTCTCGAATTAGTGCGTTATTGCCATGAAATATCACAAGAATTCGTTGAAAAAGAAGAGTAGGATCTACCGCAAGGAAAGCTTCATCTTTGTGAGCCGATGTCAGTGCGAACGATAATGGTTTTACTTTATAAGTTTTAGATAAAGATATTTGGTCGAATGATTTGCCATACATCAACTGTTGACTTTGTAAACCTTTCTCGAAAGCTAGATGACAGTTTATAACGGAATTGTCACCAATCAATCCTGTGGATAAAGACATATTGGCAGCATAGCTTTAATGCTCTGTAAATGTTTTTTGAAGTCTCCAATGCGCTCGGACTGAACAAACTCTAAGGCAATGTTGACACATCTGAAATATTGGATTCACAGTTTTGCTGTAGGTCCTGACTTTGAAATCTCCTCAATTTTGGTAACCATACACTTCGTTACATATTTCATGAATATATTATCCGTTAAGGGGGTCTTCCTATGTGAAGGCCTGTTTTTTAGGGATATTTTAGGATTTTTTTTCTACGACCAGTAAATATTTAGAGCTTCAAGTTTTTTATCATTTATTAACACATATTTGGACAGTATAAATGTGGGAATAGTAGGCTATGATATCGGTAGTTAGGAATGACGGCGAATTAATAGTAGGCGACGACTAAATGACGGTTCCTAGGAGACGGCCGGTGATAAAAGGACTAAGATTTATTACTTGCAGTTCAGTTGTATTTAGAACGTGGCCGAAGTAACATCTCCACTCGCATTGTTGATAGCGAACAAATAAAGTTGAAGTTTTTTCGAAAATAAAACACTTTAGTTTCACTAATCAACCTACATTTTGGGGGCTCAATACCGGTAGTGTGAAGTGGATAGCTGTTCGGACACGGTGAAAGAAGAGTGGAAAGAAGGAACAACGAAGTAAAATTCATACATCGATCGGAAAGTTATTACGCAATTGTGCTACGGTGAACGACGAAGAAGAGAATTTTTCATTTTTAAGAAGGAATCGGGAGTGATTCGTTGAATGAAATATTTGAAGGAAGCGGACATTTGAAACATTGATTGTGGTAATAATAATTCGATGAGAATGGATGAACTGGAAATTAGTTCGTTGAATAAGAAAGAGTTAACGGCCGAGTTAAAGAAATTGAATTTACCAAGTTCTGGGAATAAGCGGATGTTGAGAGTACGACTCGAAAATTATTTTGCAGAACGGTCAGAAGTAGAAAAGGAGGAAGAAGAAAAAGACGACGACGATTTGGCTCGCTTGAATAAATTGGAGACAGAGCTACGCTTGCTACGATTGAAGGTGCAGAATAGTACAGCTAGATCGGAGAAATACTTGAAGACGAAAAAGAAGGAACAAAAGAAGAAGAAGGTGACGAATGAAGCACGCCGAGACGGAGGCAACGACGAAGAAGTACAGAGTGTGCGTGAAAGTGATTCGGACGACGATAGCGACGATGGAACTCATCGGAGTCCGATGAGGAATAAGGATGGCCGAAATGTGGGAATAGTAGGCTATGATATCGGTAGTTAGGAATGACGGCGAATTAATAGTAGGCGACGACTAAATGACGGTTCCTAGGAGACGGCCGGTGATAAAAGGACTAAGATTTATTACTTGCAGTTCAGTTGTATTTAGAACGTGGCCGAAGTAACATCTCCACTCGCATTGTTGATAGCGAACAAATAAAGTTGAAGTTTTTTCGAAAATAAAACACTTGAGTTTCACTAATCAACCTACATAAATAAAAAATTTCAGCTAAAAATATTCAGTCAAACTAGAGTTACAGCGCTCTGAACACCCCCGCCTCGAAAAAAAGAGCTCCCACTTCCTCCACGATTCCGGCTGATCGGCTTATCTGAAAGAAAAAAAGTAAACGGCGTTTTAATTTGTATGCTTAAAAGCACGGAATGACCTATAATCAAATGAATATAAAAAAAATTGGATTTTTGATAGACATTTGAAATAAAAGTTGCAAATTAGACGTTTTTTTTTTTGGTTTTTTGCTATAAAAAAATCGAAGTTTTGAAAATTTTCGATTGATAATAGTTCATTCCATGCGTTTACATATATTGAGTGTGCCCTGTAAATTTCAAGTAATTCGGTCCAGCCGTTTCTGAGATACAATGGAGGAAAGTTTGAAAAACACAGTTTTGAGAAAAACGCGTTTAAAGTTTCAAGTCCGTTAAAAACTATTAAAATATCAACTTACTCTCAATCGGCGATGCCTGGTCCATAGAGTATTCCTTCCTCTTCCTCGTGAAACTCTTTTAAAGCAGATTGTTCAGCTCTTGAGTCAATCCTGGCTTGTTTAACGACATCACTTACGCGCCGCTCAGAACGTAAGATTCGCTTTTCATCCCGTTTCTCAACATAAGCTTGGGCTTCACGACCAACAGGCCATCCCATAATCGACATAACTTTTAAAATACCTTGAAAACCTTCATTAAAGATAATAACTGCTAAGTAGCTAGCAATTTCAACAATTTTGGGACCAGAATGAAGATGTTTAGGAGCGAAAGTCCAAATCAAGGAATTCAAAGATTCGTTATTGTTTTGTGTCTCTGCTCCTAAACAACGAATTAATAATTCGTCTTTCGATAAATCTTCGAAAACCGGTTTGATAGCTTTTTGGACTTGCGGAATTAGAGGTGGTTTATCGTGATGAAATTGGTCCAGTTCATTATTAGCTTCAGCCTTACGCCATTTACACCAACTGTCTTCGCCTTCTGGACAAAATTGATGCTGAGGGTTTTGATCAGAAGAACATTTGTGATAGTACGTTGCCCAAACTTCTTTTCTCATATCTTCAAGCGAATCTGGATGGCGTCGAATTGCTAATCCGTAGAATTTTGTAATTTCTTGGATAACTTTATCAGTAAGTTTACCTGCTCCTTTTCCTCCTATTCCTTTATTGGTTTTATCCTTTTAACAGCCCGAAGTCGTGTTCCCATCCTCTTTCTACGTGACCACACATTCTTTTTGTTACCGCAGTATCTCCATACGGTTTAGTATCTAGGATCCCTTGAAAGTTTTGCTGTCACCGTCGCCAATGTATGTTAGATACTTTACGCCATATTTTTCTACAGACCTCAGAAACATTTTCGTGATGGCACTTATTTCCATTTTACCGGAACTTCCGGAATGGTTTATGGTGCATTCATCTACATGCGTTTCATACCACATTTCGTATTCTAAAGGATTTGTTTTTTTTTTATTTTTCCACAAATTACATCCACCACAAAAACTACTCATGACCATGACATCTAAAACTTTCCCAGTGTACTTGCCGATCAACGTAGATACGCCGAGCAGAGATGAAAAGCCTCTTTTCTTCCAAGTACCGTCACCTGACACAGTCAATTCATCCTGTGGTTTTCCTGATTCTTCATTCATAGTTCTTTCTTGCGTAACAGCGAATGCCAATAAAGTATCACACAGTGAAGATGTAGCAATATGAATGTTTTCCAGTAGTGCAGTATAAGTAGAATTTGCAACACCCGAACACATGTCCATAAAGCTACAGAAAAGATTTACTCCTTCTTGACCAACTCCCAATAATCGCATCGCAAATACAAACCGACGATTAACCTCAAATGCATTTCCGATAAGCGGGCCTGAGTTTATAATTGTCTGTTTTTCACACTCACACGATAAAAAAATTTTAAAGCCTAGGCCTCGGAAACTTGATCGCGAAATAGACACGTCACTTTTACAAGTTTTACATATTTCAGAGATTGCAGCAAATACAGAAACAAACTCCAAAATGCAATATGCGAAATTCGAAGCGATGGGAACCTCCATGTTCATGTTATTTTTAAGTTTTTTGGCCGAAGCTGATGTGAATACCGTATCATTTTGGTGGGTAAAACGGTTTCCACTAAACTTTCTTTTTTTACTACGACCAGGATGAACATTTCCACTCGTACTTCCTTTCCGTCCACTCATTATGAAAAAAAATAATTTGTAGCTGTTGCTCTCTTCGAAGTTCAACCAAGACTAAAATAACTTCGGTAAAATATTATAGCCGACGGTACACAATAGGCCCGGGCTCTAACTGCCAACTCAGCACTCCGAACCGCACTTTCTTTTACCTGCTGTATCTTTAAAACGACTTCGAATTTTCTAAAATCGCTTTACTACCGTATTCTAGACATGTTAAGGGAGCAATTTATGAAAAAAAAATCGATTTTTTCAACCCATCACATAGGAAGACCCCCTTAACTCATTCATGTCATCTGTATTCCAATGTTCGTAAAATTTCCTCATATTATCTTTAGAATCGGGACTTAGGTTCAATTTTTCACAAATTTCGATTCCAAGTGAAGTATATGTCAAAATATGTGCCCTCAACAAGCGGGCGAATGCATGTCCTTTAAGCATTTTTTTCACAGATTCCGGTGCGTACGTAACGGCCCACAAATCTTCTAGCCCCCTTCCTTCCATGATGAAACCTACCGCTCCAAGGTAGGACATCAATAAATGAAATCCTCCAAGACGAACAACAATGTTTTGTAAAGCTGGATTTCCTTCGGCAACGATACCGCGAGCCTTAATATACAAGGGCTGATCGTAAGTGACAAACACTGTCTTTTGATTAGGAGCATTCCTGGCTGCATAATTCAATGACGTGTTCAAAGTCGGTAGTTTGGAAGGTTGCTCGTTAATGAATGGTAAACATCTAATATGCGACATGCAATAAGATTGATCCCTCGAAACGACTTCCAGGTATCCTTTCCATGTGGGGAATCCTGAAATATTTTCTTGCCATCCAAGTAAATATACAACATTTGAAAGGGATAATGTAGGTGAATCACCAATTTTGAGGACTCCAATTTTTCTCAATTTCAAATTGTTTAATGCCTTACCGTTGTATTTTCCAAGTGGGAGATGTTCAGCTTGATTTTTTGATGCTAACTCATAGGCGTTCGGCATTTTGGTTAACTTTTTAGATCCACCGGTTATTTCTACATCATATTCTGGAGTATACACGGCAATACCACCTAAACAGTGAAATGTTTCGTGCCCATCAAGTGTTGCTACCTGATGATCCGTACTGTCGAAAACAAATTGTACGAAACTGTTATTGGTGTTAACTTTTGGTGGATCCATAATAGTTGATGCTTCATACAGTTGTAACGCATAATATGTACAACAAACACCCAATTGTGACAGGAGATCAATCACTAATTTTGATCCTTTTTTTCTGTATATGTAAGTACCCACAGCTATTTGAAATGTTGATGTGAACAAACGAGGGTGAAGGAACGAAACGATTGCATGCGAAATTTTATCGCGTTTTATCATCTCCATCATACTCATCAGGATTAACCATCAACAGTTCATTCAAAAAATAATTCAAAGATTGTGGAATATCGGACACAACATTATCCAGAAATTTACTTGCAGCGGGATACTCGTCTATCTTTGCCACTCCATTTTTTATATCTGCCTTTAATATTCTTGCAGCCACTGTCAGAATAGTTCTGCTTTCTATATCGGTGGGAAGTACGCCGTTAGCAAGAAATGTATTGCAAATATTTATAACATCAGAGGTTTTAAAGAAAACTTTCGGTGATTTCCCAACATTTTGGGAAATGTGGATATCGTTTTTATATTTTTCTTTTAATCTGTTGAAAATTGTGCGGTATGAAACAGGTGATGGACCCAAGGCATTTTCAAAATCAGTCAAGATAAATTCAAATTTACCGGATGTCTCAATATAATCGCACAGGGTCTCGAAATATTTTTCGAATTCAGAGTTTTCGTCCATCGCCTCAGGGGCAGCAAATTTTTGAAAACCATCATAACACGTTTTGTGATAGCATGCTTTTATATTATGTTCGAGCTGTTTTAAACGAGTTGAAACTGCATCACCTATTTCGTCATTCCTTTGATCGCCTATAAGGATTAGTTTATCTTTCACCTGTTTCTGCGAAAGCATTCTAAAATTCTGACGATTTTTATACACTCGTTTGGAGCTTATAAAGCAAGTATTCAAAAAATCGAAAGGAGAGGAAGTCGGCTTATTTTCATCGGATAACGAAGCTTCTTTCTCAGTATATACTTTGGAAGTACTTGCTTTGTATTCAAAATTGTTTCTAGCCTTTTTTTCCGGAGGCTCGTCCATGTTGTAGGTAAATTGATTCCAACAAACCAAATGTAATCGTATTTTTGAGCGATTTTTACACAAAAGCCACTTCTCATCATTTTCTGCCTTATTGGTTATGATAAATTTCTGTTTATCTTCTTGTGTCATGGTATATAAGGCTTGCTCTTCTGACACATCTTCATTACATACTACGCATTTATTTTCCATTTTACGGCGTGAAAAAAAATTCAGTTGAACTTCTTCAAAATATTATTATGAATATTATGAATATTATCTTTAATGCCCTTTTTGTCTAATTAACTTGATAGCCACTTAATCATGAGCTCCCTTTTTCTCAAAATACAAGTGTTCATACAAATGCATTTGACATCACGGGATTCTGATTTTTATAGTCATCAGCAATACAAGTACGGCATTTTTCTTCCCGCCAAATTCATGTTCATTCGAACAATGTTTATTGGTATCGTAAACGGAAACATTGTAAATCATCCGCTCTCTTTAGTCACAACACGAAGAGAACCGTCCGAGTAGCCTTGCGCTGTTGCCAGCGTTCTCTTGTATTGGGTAATTTCAATAATCTAGTAATGTATTGAATTTCAAAAAATTCAAGTTTTAACGTGATTTTTGAATGAAAAAATGAGAACTTATTACTGGTTTCAATATAGTTTCCTTTTCTCTTTCAAGTAATGTAAACCAATTTGTCGTACGACGGTTAGTTTTGAATATATGAGTAATATATGAACTTTGATGTATTTTTTTTGTATGAAAGACATGAATGGGAACATTTTGTGCGGGGAAAAAGTTGTTCAGAATTTTCCTACGAATCCAACGATACCAAATTTATCCTGTCTCTACGATTGTTAATTCAGAGCTAATTTGACTGGACTATAATGGAAGAAGCAAAATATCACATTTCACCGAAAATGCAACCATAAAATGAGAAATGAATGTTTATGATTCGAACGTGACTCAAAACTAAACAAGGCTGTAAGGTCTAAGGGCCCTTTCATATTAGGATTCGTGAATCGGATTCTCGTAGCCCAGATTCGAATGTTACGTTGCAGCAAATGGAGCCTTTCAGATTACGATTCCGATTCTTTATAGCTTTGGGATTCTTTATTGCTCGGTTGACACGTTCTTGTGTTTTTTGCTCCGGTAGCCGAATTCAAAGTTTACGTTAGAACAAATGAACCTTTTCACATTAGGATTCAGATTCTTTATGAGATTGCGATTCAAAAACATTTCGTCGATCGGTGTTTTCGGTCGCCGGAATTCTTTACGAGCGGAGTAACCAAAACAAATATGTGTTAAGTAATTTAATCCCGACTTGTTCTTCACGTTTGTTCCTGTGTCTGTCATCAGAACATTGGAGATATGCCCTCAGCAAGGGATGAGTTATATTATTTTTTCCAAACAGGTTTTGGGGTATTGTAACAAACGACGATATCTTTTTTCCTATTTCTCTTTCTATTTTTCGTGAATAAATACCACAAACCTATCACTTCTAATTTATCCATGTTGCTCTTGTTAAAATCGAATAAGGAACGCAAATATGGGTAAATAATTATATGAGAGCCGAGCGCGTTAAGTGGAACAATAATAAAAATAGAGTGGGGTAACGCAACGTCAATCGTTCGAAATTCAGAATCTGTAATATGAAACACACCAAATTCGTTTGTTTATTAAACAAATTTTATGGGAATCGGATTCAAGAATCCTAATATGAAAGGGCCCTAAACGGGAACAATTTTTACAGCGGCAATAATCGCGTGGCGCCATATGGATCCAAACCGAGAATTGTTCGTTTCAAACGCCTATAAATGTTGAAAACAATTCAGAAATGCAAAAACAGTACTGACATATTGTAGACAAATGTTCATCAATAGAATAATTGGGTCGCATGATGATGAAAAAAAAATCGTCAAAGAGTGAGAATTGATTGAAAATGCTTTGGCGCCAGGCGACTACTTAAAGGTTAACAGATATACAGGCACTTGAAAAACCTCGAAAAATTTGGAATTTTTTTTTGATCCCTTAATTTTTTCCGCTAGTGTATAAACCCGGCCGCTCCTTTGACCCGGCACTAACGTTCGACGGGATTATTTAACTATGGCTGAATATTTTTAGAAAATGGTTAGGAAATAGTTGTTATTGTAAACAGTTCAAATGGTGAATCAAAATGTTATCAATTACCTTGGAACATACGTGAAAGCATTGTATGAAATTTTTTTTGATATTTGGCACCTAAGGGCTACCGTCCATATAGGCTTTTCAAGTTGCCTGAGCGCAAAAAACGGTCTAGCTCGAAAAGTACCCAGCTACCAGATATTCGATTTTTGACACTTTCACGATGTACGCTTGAGAAAGGTTCAATTTATGGGAATTTCGGAAGGGATATCCCTTTTCATTCAGACTCCATAAAACTATGGCTCAATTTAAATTAAATTGAAAGTGAACCTGTACACGACGTATTTTTCGTTTTCGCAAAAAACATATACTCCACATCTTATCTCTTGCCTTTATAACTTTTTTTTTTTAACAACTTCATTTCATATTTGGAATATACAAAGAGTTCACAAATCGTTAAATTGGTAAAAATTCACTTAATAACATTCAAGGAGAATTAGAGCTAAAAAATAAAAATATCACATTGAGAGAAACACATCCATAGAGGCTAAAGATCACAGCCGGAACATGGGATCCTCGTGTCAACCTTCACAAATAATAAATTTCCTCCAAGCTTTCTTCTGCTGGAACGGTCCCCACAATTGACGCCGCATTTCCGCGCTGAATCGCGACACTGATTCGCTGCATTAGGAAACTTGTTGAACGTTTTTCCCCGGTAACATTTTGCATCAGTTCGCCGATTCGCTTGATAAGTTTCAGCCCGTCCTCACCAACTGAACCCAAAGTTTCAATGCAAACCGGAACGAAATGGAAATCGGGCGCCAAATTCCTGTAGAGCCACCTCTTATAGTTCTCACGTTTTTGTGCTGCGTGGCCTGGGTTTCTCGCGTTCTTTTTCACGTACGATCTAGCTAGCGTATCAGCACATGTAAAATCCCAAACCATTGGTTTTCCATTTTTCCACGGTACCAGCGTCAGACCGTCAGGTTGTTTGCCGTCCGAACGATTGCACCCGGTGGGTTCGAGTAAAGCTGGAATTTTGCAAGTGGCAAGTGCTCGTTTAATCAATTCGTCGACCATTGAGTGTCTAGCGTATCGTCCGGCGCTCTTTTTGCAGCACAACCCATGGTGACCCAACACATCAACTGTGGTTCCGCAAACACAATTGTGGGTGACGCACACTGGAATTCCCAGTCGAAGAGACACCGCGATTCGGAACGAATGATTGTCTAGTAAGGTCCCCAGTGATGAGAAAGGGAAAGCGTTTAGCCAAGCTCCTGACTCTTTCGTGTTGTTTGCCAGTATTCTTGCCTTCGAAGTGTCGTCTGAAAACTCATTGAACAATCGATGCTGAATCTTTGTGCACAATTCAGTGTCCCATTTATGTTGGAATTTACGGTCTGCCTCTGGCAAAGTTTCGGATTGTGAGATCATAGCCCAAGCGTCCATTGCTTCGGTTGTGTCCTTGTCTGTTGAGCAGGAGAATGTCGGAACGATGTTTCTGATTAAGTCCGAAACCGAGTTTATCGACCCTAAGAAACTTGAGTAGCAAAGGTTAGTGGCGTTTCTTAGTCCAAGTCCTCCCAGTTTGACGGGTAATACAGCCTCGTCCCACGATCTACCGGAAAAACGACAATTCACAATATTTTCCATCGCCGACTTTAAAACGTTGTCATATTCCTCTAGTGCGTCTAAAGCCTGCCAGCAAGGTGTTGTTCGAAGCAAGTAATTAAGTTGTGGAATGGATAACGAACTCCGGAGCAGGCAATACGAATGATGAGCGTTCAGTTTTTCCAACCGCACGACCATAGTTTTCAATTTGTTCACTTTCTTTTGAATCGATGCTTTGATGCCTGATAACGTTAGTGGTGCCCCAAGAAGTTCAATATCATGCGGCCGTTCGACGATTCCAGGCGCTAGTTGATTGAGACGCTCTAAAATATGCACCCGTTCGTCGCTGCTGGTGTTTCCGAGGATTTTAAATTCGCATTTTGAGAAATTTAGCTGCAAGCCCATTTCAGCCGACCAATCGATGACCGCTTTCAGATCGTTGAAAACGGTATCAGGATTGCCTCCGATCGTTCCGTCGTCCATATACCAGATATTGAATTCGGACATTAGCGAGTCGACCATATCGTGTATACCTAAACAGAAAATCGCTGGACCACATGGATCCCCCTGCTGGCAGCCTCTTTGCGACAACATTGAAAAGTCCCCGAAGGATAACCACGTTGGTTGTGCGTAGCATTGATGGATGTAGGGGAAGATCTCCAGGCATTTTGCTTTTATTGCCTGCAGCATGGGGTGGCGTTCGATTTCGTTGTAAGCATTCTTAAAGTCTAACTTTGCCAAAATCTTAACTGATGTATGACGGAAATTAACAAAATAGCGAGCAGCGTGTACCCCCGCTTCACATCCTCCTCGGGTGCCGTAACCAATTTGCTTGGGTCGAAGTTCGTTTCCCAATCGGTCTGCGATTCTTAAACTTGCGATCCTTGATATTAATCTACGAAGAGTGTTTCCGATGGCGATTGGTCTAATGCTGTCGTCTTTTTTGTTTAGACCGCAAAGCGTTGCTCCGTACAGGAAGTGAGTTACGTACCCCGGTACTTTACCGATCAGACAAAAATCTGAGAAATTGCACAGAGATTCCACAAATCTTTCATCGTGTTCGCCAGTTTCTCTTCCGACTAAATCTTTCAAGTGTTGGGGTCGAATCCCGTCCAGACCGCCAGCGCTTCCAGCTGCGAATCCAAAATTGATTTTTTAACTTCAGTTGTTGAAACCGGCTGAATTCCGACCGCTTCGATGTCAACGTTGATGGGTACGTTGGGTTCAGGGTGTTTTTCCTGCAGCTTTTGAAAAGTTTCGAGGTTCACTGCGGCTACCGTGTCGTTTGAAGTCAACATTCGGATTGCTCCTGATATGTCGCCATCGCATAGTTTTGCCTGAACTAACTTTAAGCGAATTGCCTCCGCATCCTTGGCTGTCTTTGATTTCCTTCTTCGTTGTAGGTTTGTGGAAATGTTGTGTGAAAAGTCGGCGAACGAAAGTCTTTTCAATTCTGACCACCAGTCCAAATTTCGTTTTACGATTGTCGCGATCGACAGATCTTTCGTATCCTTATTTTTCGACCTTGTTGAAGCTGTAGATGGTGGGATGCTGAGCCCGATTACGAGGTTCAGGGCTGACCAATCTTCCTGAGCATGTTTTTTGGTCCAGTGTACTCCTAAACCGCCTCTTCCCTTACATTCTTTCCCGCAAACTGGGCACGTATACGAAGTAACCGGTACCATGTTGATCTCCTGTATCAGTGACGAGTTCGATTGTAATTCAACTTCCGGGCATCCGCTGCACTTCTATATGTCGGCTAAATGATAAGCACAAATTTAAGAGGCACTCTATCAGGTCGAAAATCGGCAAAAATGACGGAGCAAAAATTACGCTTCTGATCACAATGACATCAAACGTCAAGTTTTTGCCTTTATAACTATGTAGATGAGTACAAAGCGACAGATTGAATGAAAAGGGATAACCCTTCCGAAATTCCCATAAATCGAACCTTTCTCAAGCGTACATCGTAAAAGTGTCAAAAATCGAATATCTGGTAGCTGGGTACTTTTCGAGCTAGACCATTTTTTGCTCTCATGCAACTTAAATCGCCTATATGGACGGTCGCCCTAAGAGAACTAATCGCAAATGCGCATAAAGTTTGTCTTAACTTGTGCATATTTTCCTCGAAGAAAACATAACACAAAAAGTGCCTGAAAAATAATATTCTTTTCCTCATGTTCATTTATTATTTCTTCCTTTATTATTATTACAGCGTAATTAAAAAACCTGAAACTCCCTGTTCTGCCTTCAAACCTCTTGCTCGAGCCGCCTCTGGTTTATTGAAAAGCATCCGGGTTGCCTATCGTGGATATCTATTGCACGCATGCGCCGTTATGGTTTCCGTCCGTTTTGTGTACGTTTTAATGCAAACTTTAAGTATTAATATCTCGGAAAATATTCACTCTCGACACTTAGGATTTCACATATGTACTCCTCTAATAGTGTTCTATCTGCCATAAAGCGGTCAAGCCGAAATTCAGAAGGACATATACTAAAGAATATCCAATCCAAAATTTCTGTTGAATACCTTGCGAATTTATACTGAATTAAGAAACGTTTTTGCTGGAAGAGTTAACGCTGTTGGTGTTCCCCCATTCCAGGTTTGGGAAGATCAACAAGATGTAGGATGGGATCTCATCTTTAAATTTCTTTTGAATTTCTTCTTTCCTCTGTTTGATAATTTTTTTGTCATCTTCTGTTGTCTGTTGCCACTTCTTTAGTGGCAACTTGTATGAAAAATGCAGAAGAAGTCAATTTTATGTACTGAACACCCAGTGTGGCCCTGCCTGAATTACAATGAAATTCAGTTATTTCACTATCAATCAAAAACAAAATTGGACCATTTAGTTGTTTTATCGCAGCAGCATGTCAAAAATCAAATTATTCCAAAACTATTGGATTTACAAAACGAAATGTTTTCTGAAGAATGTTGTCATTTAGTGCAAGTAACCGAAAAATGATGAAAAATATAGGATTTCATTAGACAAAAACCATAAATTCTCATAGTATCTCAGAAATTGACCAGCCTGTATAGTGCATTAAATACAATTTTAAATTGTAGATTATGACGTTGGATGTGCAAAAAAAGATCAATTGAAAAAAATGATCTGTCTAGTTTCAATCGACCGAGGGTGACTCAGCCTGTATATATGATGGACATCAATGAAACAAATGAAACGTTTATTCATCTTCTTTTTCTAGAATCGTGACATCTTCAAATTTCGTAGCATGACTAGTCCTACGAACATGTTCACCTAACGCACACCTTTCCGGTCTCAGACCTGCATCACTTTTATGCAAAGCTAAACGTTTTTTTCAAGCTTCGGAAGTTTGACCAATATATCTTAATGAACGATGTTGACGGGTCGATTTTATATACGTCAGCCAATTTTCTTTTTGTAGCGTCTACATAATGGCCCAGCATTAGGACCAACATCCCATAAATTTCGATAGTCGAAAATCAACTTGAAAAGGTCTTCTGCTGTACGAAGTGCGATGCCAAATCTATACATGGAAATGTAATAAGAATGTAATGACATTTTTGGCCGTATTTTTTGTATAAATACACCGGAATGGTAAATTAAAGTAATGAAAACCATATAAATGAAAATCCGTGTCTGTTAATAAGATCATCTTTCGTATTCTACAACAACTGTGGGAATTCGTGAAAAATATTTGAAAAACGAATGGCGAGTGGACTTTATATAAATTTATTTTCTCGAAACCGTACAATGCGTGGTATCGTCTTAACCGTTAGCGGTTAGACTGTATAGTCCAGTTAACCCATTTTTGGCGAAGGAGTGAAAAAATTGAGGCAAGGTCTTGAAAATTTAGTATTTATCACAGATCGGTACCAATAAATCAGAACCGCAATGAAAAAAATGTATTTTCAGTAGTTTTTTGTAAAAAAGGTGTTGCGTAAACGCAACATTGGCCTAAACCGTTGAGTGAAATGACCCGAAACAAGTAGAATGTAGAAACACGTTACATTTAACACACATAAAAATTGTTTGGCTGTGGCATTGTCTGCATCTTCTTCTTGATTCCGTCCTTTTTATGATGTGCAAGTTTGTGGACGATATCGGTGTTGAAGCTGCGGCTCTCGGGGGGTGGAAGTGGACGTGCTACGCGGTCGGTTTTCAAAAACCTCAAAGCTATGAACGATTTGAACTGTAGTTGGGACATCTTTGCTTCATTCACCTTATTGTAGAGTTTCCATCCATTCACCAACGCGCTATCAACTGTATTGATGAATAGAGGCCACCACCATTTTTTTGATTTTATATTTATCCGATAATTTGCAACCGCGTTATCGTGCAAGTCCACGCCACCCATATACCGATTATATAGTGATATTACATTCGGCTGTGGTATAGATATTTCTTTTCGTTGTTTTCTATCATATCTCTTTGTTGGAACAATAGGTTCTACATTATTATGTGTAGTGATGACTGTCACGACTGAATTGTCGTTCCAGCGCACTAACGAGATTCCTGTGTTTTCGTCAAAGTGGCAGTCAAATGAGCCCCGGCTTCTTTTGACAATATTTTTGGCGTTATCAATTGGCTGCAAGATGTTCTATTGTCCCTTATAGTACCGGTAGCAAAATATCCTTTCGCCCGTAGTATCGAAAACAATTTATACGACGAAAAAAAAATTATCGAATATACACTGTGATATTTGGGATCTTCTAAGACGGATAAGTCCAGTACAACACGATATCCAAGTCCTAGGTCATGTTTTTTCTGTGGCTCCGGCATAAGGTAAGAATTTGAATAAAAATCCGTCAGCTGAACATAAGCACCATATCTTGAATCCAAACCTGACAGGTTTTCCTTTGATAAACATTTTGCAGGAATGCCTACCGAAATAGGGGACCATTTATTCGTCAATTGAAATGTTTGTTGAGAAAATACCAAACTGTATTAACTTTTCATTCATAGCGTCAAACAATGGTCGCAATTTAGAGAACTTATCTGTTCTATCCAGTTCATCATTGTTACTTACATGAATATATCGTTTGATTTGTTTGAACTTATTTCTACTCATTGCATTCCTCACAATATTCACCGTATTATCTTCATCATTCGACCAGTATAATGTGTATTGTGGTAGGTAATGGTAGCCCGATAGAATCAAAATTCCAAAAAATTGAAGTGGTTCTTCCCGAGATAGATAAAAATTATGTGCATTTTTATGTCTGGCATATTTCTCTGAATATTCAATAATCAAATCCAATGACAAAAGTATCCTCATCATCGTTCAAAGCATTAGGAACCGTTTAAACTGAATCATGAAAAAAATAGGTGGACGGTCATTGAAAATGCATTTTTCGAAAATTCATTTCATTGAGCCTAATGAAGATTTCTCATTTTCAAAATAGCTTAGATGACAAATTGAACTCTTAACTTCATTAAGAGAGGTCGTTCATATTCATAGACCGCAACTGAAACTCGAAAAAAAAAAAAATTATTGCCTACTGTTGCGTAAACGCAACGTTGGCCTGAAGTGGGTTAAATTAGATCTGAATTAACAATCTTAGAGACAGGATAAATTTGGTATTTTTGGATTCGTAGGAAAATTCTGTTTTCCCACACAAAATGTTCCCATTCTTGTCTTTCATACGAAAAAACTGACATGAAATTTTTAAAGTGTTATATTTCCTGAACAATCAGTCGTACGGGGACTTGGATTTCATCGGGAGAAAGAAATTAGTGTACTGAATTCAAAACACTGATTGGTTCCGGTTTTTTATCAAAACGAGTAGCCAAAGTTTGAAATTTGTAAAAATGAAGCCATTGTGCGGGTAGAAGAAAAGGATAGAACTGGCAACAGCACGTCTAAGTGCGGGTTCTGTCGTTACGACCGCTCAGGCCTCTTAATTGAGATATTCACGATGTTTAGGTATACTTACGGTACTATTCGAGTCATTGAATTTCTGTTTCCACCAGCTCCTTTTCAGCAAGCAGCATCGATTTGCATTTTGTTTTTAAATTAGATTCTTACTCATGGAAACCTTTCAAATAGTCGATTAGTTAGATTTACATAATCAATATCATATGTTCAGTTAGTGAATAAAAATAAATAAATAAGGGAAAAATTGTCCCCATATCTTTGTGATGTATCCATTCCGTCCTTCTTTATAATGTATCATTTTCTAAATTTTCCTTAGGGCTTGTTTCACAATGTCCAAGTAAACTGTCGATTAGCCTAATGGTAACTTAATTGTCAGTTAAATTTGGAATTTCTGTTTCACAATATCAAAGTAGCGCTAAGTGTCAATTAGAGTACCAAGTAAATTGTAGGTGGGATGTAGTACCAAGTAGCGGAGTTACTTGGTTTTGACAGTTGTCATTAGTTTCATATTATTGTTGACGAGTTGCTGTTTTTTTAAAAGTTTAGATATTTTTGAAACTATTGAAGATGAATTCGATGATTTCTTCGAGGAAATAACACGACCACGCAGAGAACGAATAGTAAGGAAGCGAGTAAATTATTTTGAAATGCTTGACGATGTTGATTTTAAAATTCGGTTTCGTCTCAACAAGGAAGCTGTGCTTCACATTGATAGAAAATGAAATCACAACCGCTACAGAAAGGTAAAAATAAGAAAATATGTCTCTACATATCTGTATAACTAAGAAAATGCTTCATGTTTCCAAATTATGACATAAATGTATGTTTCAGGAATTGTGCTATCAAGCCAATAAACCGTCTTTTGTTACAGCTTCGATATTACGCAACAGGAAGCTTTCTGAATGTTGTAGGTGATTTATCTGGTGTAAGCAAAGCTTCTGCAAGCAGGATTATTGTTGGAGTTTCAAGGGCTATTGCAAAGCTACGACCAGAATTCATTAAATTTCCACAAGATATAACTAACATTCAACAACAATTTTATGATATTACGAAATCCTCAGGAGGAAATAATACTGAACATTATCGAAATAGGAAATCAACATTTTCTTTTAACGTTTAGACCACTGTTAGTGCAAATCTGAAAATTATGGATATCGTTGCTAGGTGGCCAGGTGCAAGCCATGACCAAACAATATTCAATAATTTCTACGTCAAACAACGATTTCTAAATGGAGAATTTGGATAGTTGATAGTTGGAGACAGGGGTTACGAGAATACAACCTATTTACTAACTCCGCTCCATTAAGGCCCGTTGATCATTTGTACAATGAATCGCAAATAAGAAGTAGACATGTTGTAGAAAGGACTTATGGAGTGTGGAAAAACAGATTTCCCATTTTATTTTATTTTATCAAAAGAGATATTATTAGATATATCTCGTGTGGAAGCTGTGATAGTGGCATGTGCAGTTCTTCATAATATTGCCATCGATATGAATGATGAACCATTTTCTAACACAATAATACACATTGAAGAAGATATGAGTGCAAACCTAAGCATTTCACAAACTAATTCTGTAAGGAATTATTTGATTAATGATTACTTTGCATTTTTCAAAACTTCATCATATAAGAATCAACATTCATAAATCAAGACGAATAAAAGGTGGGTTGCACAAAACTTTTAATTATCAGTTAGCGAATAATTGGAAGATTTAAGTCGGAATTAAACTCATTGGTTATGAAAATAATCGTCTGTTAAGTATTTAATTCATCAATTAGAAACTGAAAGTTAATTAGGGTTAACTCATTGATTAACCCCAAAATGGGTTGCACAAAATATTTTTGATTACTAATCCGATAGTTAATTTCATTAAACTACAGTTTTATTTAATCGACGGCTTTCGATCGATTAAAATATGACATTCGTACTGCGTTCTTTTGAAAGTGCTATTATATTCGTGTGATTACAACAGTTTCCAAAGTAAATTTTAAGTATGTCGCCCACTTCCTCGCTCTCTTCAGATGATGATATTGAAAATTACTTCATAAGACCGAAAATATTTAGAGATCCGGCCAACCCATTATTTTTATATGGAGGTGAAGAATTCAAAAGGAGGTTCCGCATGTCCAAAGAGAGTTTCATAGAATTAGTTCATATTATTGACCCGAATATTCAACCAACCTCTAGAAGGAACAAAGCGATAACCCCAGAATTGCAGATTTTGATATCTTTAAGATTTTATGCTACTGGTGGTTTCCAAATGACTGTAGGAGATTTAATTCGCGTAAACAAGAGTACAGAGTGCAGAATTATTAAAAGTTTCCCATGAGATAGCTCTCTTGAAACCGCGGTACATGAAGATTCCTAATACTAGACAGCAAAGAAACCAAATATGCCAGGAATTTTATGAACTACACGGACTTCCGAGAGTCTTAGGTTGCATTGACTGTACACATATTCGTATACAATCATCAGGAGGACCCACAGCTGAAACTTTCAGAAATAAAAAAAGGGTTGGTTTTCAATAAATGTTCAAGCAGTTTGCGATGCAAGACTGAAATTTCAGCATGTGATTGCTCGCTGGCAAGGATGTGTACATGACTCGACCATCTTTAATGATAGCCCGCTCAGAGTTGAACTTGAGGAAGGAGTATATGGAAATACTTTCTTAGTAGGTGATAGTGGATACCCTTGCAAGGCCTATCTTTTGACTCTTATATTACATCCGCATACTCCAGCTGAAAGAGCATATAATCGTGCAAACAAATCTATGAGAGCTGCTATAGAGAGGTCTTTTGGTTTGTTGAAGAAAAGTTTTCCGTGTCTTTTCTATGGCCTTCGGAATAAACTGAGCACTTCAATTTGTGTGATAATGGGGTGTTTTGTTCTCCATAATTTTTGTTTGGGCAAAAGTGATCTAATAAATCTTGACTCTGAATCGAATTTAGAAATGGAGGACATACATCCATTTGAACTTTACCACACTGAGAACCGATCTATACGTACAGCATTGGTTGAAACTGTTTTCACATATTTTTATTATAAAAGTTTGGTTTGTCATGATATGAATTGAATAAAAGTAAAATATATTCGAAAATATTTTATTGTTTCAATCACAAGAAATATATATACATACCTTATACTAGAAAATTACTAAAGGTGCCTACTACTCACCATAATTCAGATACCAACAACTTCAGATACTCACTAACTTCAATACCGTACCTAATTTAAAAAGATATATCGATTCTGGACGATTCTCTCATGGGAAGAATTTGCATTAAAAATGGATACTACCTCTTCCCGCGCTCTGTTTTTCGCTCTGTTCGAAACTTTGTCTTTAGATTTATTCAACAGTACAGTCCTTTTCCTGAAATTGTTATTTTTGAATAGTCAAAATCAACGAAACACATGAACTAGTATCCCAGTAAAGATAAATACCATAAACAAATAAAATAATTCAAGTACTTACGCTTCTATTAATTCGAGAAGAAGAGATTTGTCATCTTCGGTAAAATTATGGCCTCGGATACGTTTTTCTGTATTCATTTCGAATGAAATACAACACGAACAAAACCACACGAAACCGCAACGAAAACTAACCAAAGATTAACAGCTGTTCAAATATTATCATTGAATTTGACATTTAAAAGGCTATTTGAATCTAGTTAGAGGTTGCGCCGTTTAAATGCGTATAAATTACAACGTTGCCAGAACGAAAACATGAGTTAGTAAATCAATGGATTAAAATGACAATTTTGTATTTGTGCAACCCAATTTTTTCTAATCAACGATCATTTTTAACCAAGAAGTTTATTAAACCTTAGATTAAACTGTGTTTTCTGCAACCCACCCTAAACCGTTTTTTTATTGGTCCTGAAGACGTTTGATCTCCAACGCCCACATCTTCCTTTTGTGTTCTCGTTCCTCTTCCTTTTATTTTGTAATCCCTCTAGCAATATGGTTTTTTGTATGCTTGTTAATTCCATTTTACACTCAGCCACTTTTTCAAACGGCTGTTTACGTTTTGGAGTGCCTGAAACAATTAAAATATAATGAAAGATAGAGTGATATTATAAGTACATAAATGGAAGTACTACTTAGAAATATTGGGATTGCAGCAACACTTAGGAAATAAAACCACTTCTTTTCTACGTCTCGAGCTTTCGCGAATGTTTATTCACCTCCTCAGGAATTCTATAACATAACAATAGACAATACCGAAAAATACATACAATAGTTAGATTTACTTACGAAAAATAGGTTATCGAGAAATGATGTTTTTTAAAATCAGAAAACAATACGATATTATAAATTGAACCGACCAGTTATAATTTCCGAAACATTCAAAAATAATTCAATGTAGTTATCTAAACGTCACTCAAATAATTTCCAGGTCAACGTTGTTAATTTGATTCATATTCTTGTCCAAGTCGATCAAGTTACAATATATTTGACTTAGACCGTCGATGTCCTTTTTATTATTCATAACATTACTGTCTTGTGATATTCTGATCGTTTCTAGAATGCGTCTGCTAAACATATTCGATTCTCTGTCGATAATGGTAGTTTCTTCAAAATTAGGTACGTGTCCTGTTTCAATAGAGTGTTTAGCAAGGGCACAGGATTTCACATTTCTTCTTATATCACTTTTGTGGGATGTAATTCTTTTATTCAAGGTTCGACCTGTTTCTCCTATGTATACTTGTTCGCATTGACTACAGGGAATCTTATAAATGACGTTAGGTGAGCGAAAGTTTGGAGTACGATCTTTTAATTTGGTGTAAACTGACCCAGCTTTTCTAATCCAAATATTCCAAATATTCCAAATAATATTTATTCCAAAAAAATATTTTTGACAGTTTTTTAGTAACTCTTATATTTTGTGATCGAATTAATTTGCTAATTGCGTGAGTCATTTTCCCAACTTCTGGTAGAATAATATTTTTTGTAGGTTCGTTTCCATTGTTTGGTAATATTTCATCTGTTTGAATCGAAGTTGGTAAACTATAGACGATTTTTCTGGCAAAAGATTTTGGGTAACCATTTGCTTCCATTATTTCCACAAGTTTTCTGAAGTTAGTTTCATGGAAACTCGAATCAGACAATTTGATTATTCTTGTCTTCAGATTCCGCATGATATTAATTTTCATGCTCATAGGATGGAAAGATTGGAAATGTATATATCTCCCTGAAGACATAGGTTTGGTATACCAATTTGTTAAAATTTCTTGATTAGTGGTTCTTATTACTTTTGTGTCAAGGAACGGAACAGAGTTATTATCCTCACATTCAACTGTAAATTGAATACTGTTATTATATTCATTGAAAATATTCTTAATGATATTTGTTGAATTTTCCGGAACAGCCGTTATCAAATCGTCAACGTACTTTTTACAGAAAGGCAAGGAAAAAGAGAGTTTTGGAATCATTGTATCAAGTAAGTCATCCATGACATATTGGGCAATGATGGGAGATATAATTGAACCCATTGGTGTACCTGATTTTTGAATGTAAAATTCTCCATTATATGAAAAATACGTTGATTGGAAAATAATTCGGATCAATTCCATGAAAGATGTTTTGTTCATTTTACAATTCGAAGAAATAACATTCCACTTCTTATCAAGGACTTTTAGTGCGAGATCCAAGGTAATATTTGTGAAAAGCGACACTGCATCTAGACTGATGAGTACGAAACCATTTGGTAATTTAGTGTTTTTTATCGTCTCAACAAAATGGAAAGAATTCTTCACGAAATAGGGATTATTCTTATCGTAAGCCTGATTAAGTATGTTACTGAGAAATTTGGAAATTCTCTCGGTTGGACTACCTACTGATGAAATTATCGGTCGTAGTGATAAAGTAGGTTTATGTATTTTGGGTAGGCCATAATATTTTGGACAAACACCGTCGTACGTTCTCAGGTTTTTGGCTTCTATATTTGTTATCATTTTTAGCTTTTCTAATTTTGAAATGGAAGTATGTACTTAGATAACGCCTGATGTTTTTTAGTGCGCAATCTCTTCGGATTCCATTGAGACCACTGACTAGTTGCAGTGTCTCCTTCACTTTTGCCCTCATCGACGATCTGACATTTGTCTTCCACAGACATCGACCCATTGTTACCTACGACAAAACAACCAATTACTCATAAGAAAGCATACTTATCCATAAAACGTTGCATAAAAAAACTGTTACTTATATACTGAGGTTGTATTTGATGTCTCAGGAGAATTATTTTCTACATTCAAAGAAATTTTAAAATTATTTTGGGTTTGTTCGTTATCTGAAATGGTTACAATGAATGATATTTTCATGACAAAAATTATATATTTACCTAGACCATACCCATTGTTCTGTATTTCACTATTAGTAGAAGTAATCGGCTGAATAACATCTGAAAAAAATTCGATACTATTAATTGACATCAATGAACTACAGTAAGTAAAAATGTGATTTTTACGGCAAACTGAGTTCAGTACAGAAACAGGTTGAACATCACAATCGAATTCACTGTTTCCTCCATCCACCGAAACTCCAATAATGGATTTGATATTTTCTTCCACTGCGGAGAGAACTAAAGCACTCTTGGGGCCTCCACCAGTCCGGTACGTTTCGGCTCGTACAAAAGCACACTTCTTACGTGTACTCCTTTTTAGGCCTTCGTATTTTATTCTCAGTTGCTTTCTCGTCCGGTATGTTGCGCCGCTTCTGCTATTAAAGCACTTTTCGATGTCTGTCCAAGAGCTTTCTTTTTCGGCCCAAGTAACCGCGTCGCTCTTTTTATTTTTCAGGACATTCTTTTCTGATAGGACCAGTTCGATCAGAAGGTCCACCTCTCCTCGCGAAAAATTAACGTTTCTTTCTCGTTTTTGCTCCATTCTGTAAAACCTGTATACACACCCGGCGAATGTCGACAACGAAAATGAAATGAACTTGAACCTTCAAACAAAAGAGACTTCAAAAATATGACGTTCAAAAGCGACGTTGTCAGCTCTACTTCCAAGTAGTTACTCGGTACATACAGAAACAACCCAACTCGTTTGTTGGACGCACCAACACTTACAGGAAGGTTTAAACTGACAATTAACTTATCTTACGAATAACTAGTTCAAGCTTTACTTGTACTTTGTGAAACAAGCCCTTAGTATAAAAGGTTATTGTTATGCGTTTCTTAAAACGGTCGAGACCGTGAGTAGTGGTAAAACTTGTAGATGTGGATAGTTTTCGCACTGAGAGGTATAGGAAGAAGGGGATACAATTGAAAAAATGAAACAAAAATTTTACTGGGAAAAGTCTTCGACTGAAAACCCCAGTTTATTCTCGATAATTTGGACACAGCAAATTGGTGGAACATCCAAACAA
Source organism: Novius pumilus (assembly GCA_020654155.1). Classification (NCBI taxonomy): domain Eukaryota; kingdom Metazoa; phylum Arthropoda; class Insecta; order Coleoptera; family Coccinellidae; genus Novius; species Novius pumilus. The sequence continues at coordinate 123,104 of JAIFOV010000505.1, forward strand.
ATTTGTTCCATGTTCACCAGTTTTTACAGATTCATTTCAATTCCTCTAGTTCGTAACTATCATCTTCCTCTAATGAGTGCTTTTCTAGTGATGCGTTATCACTTGTGATATCTTGATTCACCATTGCAAAATGTGCAATGATTATTACACTTCAATCCGCTCTTCTTACAAGAGCTCCTTGTAGTGGTGCAATCTTGTTTGCAACTACAGAAAACCTGAAACATATTTATTTTTGTATTAATTGAAATAATCATTTACTTTCATTCGTCTTACATTTTCTAATAGATCCCCAGGGGCAGGAAGCTCTTCTGTCATCACAGGAATCATCAAAAATGTCGTTTTTTTCCATTCTTCAGGATTCAAGGAAATTCCTAACCAAGATTTTATTTGGAAATACACTCTTTTTGTGTGCTCTCGCGAAGCTCCTCGCGAAGGTGGTAAAATTGCTTCTTCGAAGAATTCCTAGAAGATTCAAATATGTTGTATCGCAATTCATCGAGGCATGTGTAATTTTTCCCATTTTTCGAAAACAAAGACAATATAATTTTTTCGGCCACAGTAATTTAATCAAAGATATTTTACCTTTTCGATGAATTGCACTAGTGGTGTCACAACCAGCGAAAGCGTGTGCAAAAAGAATGAACGATTTCCTATTTTGATTATGATATGTTTCAAATACAGCATCCTTTTCTTTGCCTGAAGAAATTTTCCTGAAATAGATGTTTTCGTGATTTGGTGTTTAAAGCTACCAACAAAATAAAAGATCTATGTCATTCCCAACAATGGATATACATTCATTATCCACTTTCGCCTCAATGGCTGTTCGGACAATTAAGGTATCCGCCTCTTCATCTGCGAATTTAACGTTATTATTCTGCAGGAAATTTGACAATACGTTAATGAATTTGGTTTTATTCGCAGTATTGGACAGAAACTTGGACTGACTAGCAGGAATTATATTTGTTCAAACGATATCATAGTCTGGTGTCAAACATTTTTCCTTGCGTCGATATCTTTCGTAAGATTTAACTCCAATTCCTTTGTTACTGTATCCATCGAAAACAACTTGGATTTGTTCTCCAAAATGTCTTCTTATATCAAAAATATGTGAACATGCTGAGGTGTTAAATATTTGGAACAATTTTGATTTATCCGTCTTGCGCATAAGTCCATCATCATCAAATAAACTTAGTGGTACAGGAGATAATTCAAACTTGAAGGCTTCTCGAATTAGTGTGTTATTGCCATGAAATATCACAAGAATTCGTTGAAAAAGAAGAGTAGGATCTACCGGAAGGAAAGCTCCATGTTTGTGAGTCGATGTCAGTGCGAACGATAATGGTTTTCCTTTATATGTTTTAGATAAAGATATTTGGTCGAATGATTTGCCATACATTAACTGTTGACTTTGTAAACCTTTCTCAAAAGCTAGATGACAGTTTATAACGGAATCGTCACCAATCAATCCTGTGGATAAAGACATAAGTTTATGTCTTTCATCGAACGGACGATGCATCTTAAAACGAAACGAAAATTTACTTATATCATCATTATCTCTTTTCATGCGTCTTGTAGTTACATCGACATGCTGTTCCGCAATAATTCTCGAGTCTCTCCATTATATTAAATGCAGAAGGCATACCTTGGAGATATCTAGCTACAACATGTCGCGGTGAAATTGAATTTAACGTCTAGGCTGAGAACACGGTTGGCTCGTAGAGCTTTTATTAAGATAGTCAATTGGGCGCCACCCTCCGTTAAAATAAGGGCTACCGCTCTCAGGTCGTGGGAATTTTTAATAACCAAAAAAAAGTAATCGCGGAAGGTCGGTTGACGTCTATTTCAACTCGCGCAATTTAAAGCAAACAAAAGCAATGTCTTTATGTCCCTTTAATGAATATCGACTGAGCGTCCTTCAAATTAAACAATTAACGGACTGGTACCGGTGAATCTCTGCAGAGTTACCCCTTTACAAAACCAGTAAAATAAATACAATTAATCACCGTTATTTAGAAAAAAAAGAAAAAAAAACCAAAAGGTTTCACAATTTTCCCAGTGGGAATTCAGTAACCAAATCAACGAGAAGGAAAATATGAATTTAAATTGAAACAAAAAAAAAATAATACGATACGTGGTTATCCACCGGCGTCGAGTCAATCGTGTGTATTCCAAAATGGTGCGAATCCAATTTACCAATCGTTTGGTGACTACGGTAAGGTAAGATGTCAACGAACAAAATCGCTACGATACGATACGGGACGGCAGGCGCTCTCCAACTCGAAAACTCTCCACTACAACGGTAGAAACAACGGTTCCAGGACGGTCTTGCTGGGCAGTTCGAACAATTCGTCCTATCAGTCGGGAATTCCAACCCCGGTAAAGGAGGCAAATAATGCCTCAGGAAGACTACCACAATGAAATCTATAACCTCGAACGATAAGATATCACGTGGCCAACAAATCCGAAACGATCGTCGTCGATCCTCCGTCAATCCACTACGATACGATAATACGGAGGTACGGTCAAACGAAAATCACTCGCCAAACCAATATTTTAGCGAAACAATGCGATAATAATCCCCATACGATAGATTCCATGAATCTCCATCGTTCACTCTCCCCCAACCATCTCGAAAAAAAAAAGCAATGTCAAAACGCCGTCACCGAAACAACGGAACGCGACCCGTGCGTACAGAATATATTGGCATCATGACCCGGTAGGTATGCATGGGCGCCATTTGCGAGAGTTACTCGTCCAATGAATACAATATTGCAATTTCGCACCGCGACAAACACTACGTGTTATTCCTCTACCATGACGCAAATCTGTTCCAAAAAAACGATTGAGGGTCTGCTCGATACACACATCTGCAGAAACTCCGGACGATGATTTATCCGACCGACGAATTGTAAAATAACCATCCGTAGTGAAGGTGCGGAGCTCGTCATTGGTCATTACCAATTCCAAATCCGTCAAATCCTGCGAGTATATCTGAGCAATTTTAGCATAAGCAAAATGCCCAGCCGCATGAAATATTGGCAGCATAGCTTTAATGCTGTGTAAATGTTTTTTGAAATCTCCAATGCCCTCGGACTGAACAAACTCTAAGGCAATGTTGACACATCTGAAATATTGGATCCACGGTTTTGCTGTAGGTCCTGAATTTGAAATCTCCTCAATTTTGGTAACCGTACACTTCGTTAAATATTGCATGAATATATTGTCCGTTAACTCATTATCAATGTTGTCATCTGTATTCCAATTTTCGTAAAATTTCCTGATAGTATCTTTAGAATCGGGACTTAGGTTCAATTTTTCACAAATTTCGAGTCCAAGTGAAGTATATGTCAAAATGTGTGCCCTCAACGAGCGGGCGAATGCGTGTCCTTTAAGCAAGCTTCAAGCAAGATCGTAAGTGACAAACACTGTATTTTGATTAGGAGCATTCCTGGCTGCATAATACAATGACGTGTTCAAAGTCGGCTCGTTAATGAATGGTAAACATCGAATATGCGACATGCAATAAGATAGATCCCTCGAAACGACTTTCCATGTGGGAAATCCTGAAATATTTTCTTGCTATCCAAGTAAATATACAACATTTGAAAGGGATAATGTAGCTAAATCACCAATTTTGAGGAGTTCAATTTTTCTCAATTTCAAATTGTTTAATGCCTTACACTAAACAGTGAAATGTTTCGTGCCCATCAAGTGTTGCTACCTGATGATCCGTATTATCGAATATGTTATTATAATTCAACGGTTATTTGTGGACAGCTGAATATTTTCTTCAATGCCCTTTTTGTCTAATTAACTTGATAGCCACTTAATCATGAGCTCCCTTTTTCTTAAAATACAAGTGTTCATACAACAGGGAATGCATTTGACATCACGGGATTCTGATTTTTATCGTCATCAGCAATACAAGCACGGCATTTTTCTTCCCGCCAAATTCATGTTCATTCGAACAACGTTTATTGGTATCGTAAACGGAAACATTGTAAATTATCCGCTCTCTAGTCACAACACGAAGAGAACCGTCCGAGTAACCTTGCGCTGTTGCCAGCGTTCTCTCGTGTTAGGAAATTTCAATAATCTAGTACAGGGTTTTTCAACCTTTTGTTGTCAACAGCACACTTTTTGTTTCAGTGAACTTTCACGGCACACCAGTAAAGAATTCGGTAGGCGTAGGTATATTAGAGGCTTTGATTTATATGTAACGAACGTAGGGGTTGTATTGATACCCTTTAGGTTGGAAACGCTCATAACCCACCCAAAGAAAAAACGTAATTTTTTTGGAGAAAATAAACTTTATTATTATTACTAAGTTTTAAATAACACGATATAATCAATTAATGCGATATTTGAGCCTGGTGTGTGGAGCAAAGGCTTTTTATTCTTGGGCGAATTGTCGACAAACATACTCGAAGCTCTTCTTCAACAGATAGCAGACGTTCGCGATTTTTACTTTTTATATTTGTCAATGCTGAAAATCCTTGTTCGCATAGGTAAGATGTCGAAAACGGCAAAAGGGCAATGAGAGCTTTTTTACTTAATTCTGGATATTCTGCTGAAACATGTAACCAGAACTTATTTACATTCAATTCCTGTAATTTTAATAGCAAAGTGCGGTCATTTTTTAACTCACAAAACTGTTCTTTCTCTTCCAATTCAAAACCAACCAAGCTACTGAGTGAAATATTGAAAGGGTCTCTCACCCAATCAAAATTCGAAACCTCGATATTGGGAAAGTATTTGTTTATATTTTTTTCTAACAATTCTAATGAATCCCTTATCAAAGATCTCATTCTAGAATCCATATTTCTTGACGCTGTATGCGGGAACTTGGACGGAGTGCCTTGGCAAATATGATTTTTCCATAGCGTTAATTTTTCTGCGAAACATTTTATTTTATCTGATGACGTCAGAATATTCTCATTTCGTCCCTGCATACTTGCATTTAATTTGTTAAGATGTTCGAATAAATCTGCCAAGTACGCCAATTTTGTGCACCATGTATCGTCGCTGAATAAATTAACAAACTCTAATGACTCCAATGTGAGGAATATTAATAACTCTTCCTTAAGTTCATACACGCGGGACAAAATACGTCCTCTTGAGAGCCATCTCACCTCGGTGTGAAGAAGCTGCATCCATGTCTTGGCAAATTTGTTTAAATAATCTAGATTTCAATGGACGACTCTTAATGAAATTTATAACCCTTACTACATCTTCCAAAACAGTTTTTAAATCATTCGGTAGAGTTTTTGATACCAATACTTCCCTATGAATAAAGCAGTGGGTCAGCACAACATTTGGATTTCTTTCTTTCACCAAAGTAACAAACCCTTTTACAGAACCAGTCATTGAAGGTGCTCCGTCGCTTCGCTCGCGACCTGACCGGCCTTCGGCCGGGTAGGGGGGCCCTTCGGGCCCCCGTGTAGCCTTAGGCCGCAACAGTAATCTCTTACGCGAGGGCGTATCGAATTTTTCTTTAATATCACGAAAAGCGTTACGAAAATTTAGAGAATATACGGTTGTAATGCGGTCCTCCACTTTCGATGTGAATGTCACGGGGTGAAAGCGTGTAGCTGGAATATAAGATTTTGAAGTGTACTGATGTTAATTTGAATTTTTTTTATGACGTCAGTCATTTTGGCTTTGCTCGAACCGAAGCGAGGATGATATACTGTTGTAACGTACACCGTTAAAAAGAAATCTTTTCTTTTTTCTTACAATTTCAATATTATTTTTATAGTTGATTTATTTTGTTGGAATCGTTTTTTCTTTGTCATTTTGGCTGTGCTCGACGAACCACAGCGATGATATACGGTTGTAAAGGAGGCACGATGTGTTGCACAATATGATATCTGATGTTTTCATTAAGAACGCGTTTCTAAATTTCAAATTGTTTTCAAGTACAATTCATACCGAAATTAATTTTTGTTTCATTTTTTTGCTGCGAACGATATTTTTCCGGAATTAAATTTTGTTGATCGATTATAATAGTCCATTAAAAAGAAGAGTGTTTTACTCTTATGTTTATTTTGTATAAAAGGAATCGAAGAAATTAGTTGTAAATTTATTATTTTCTGAGAATTTTTTTTCTTTGTAATCTTGGCTGTGCTAGAAACCACAGCGATGATATACGTATGTAAAGTATGGTGTGTATATGATATCTGATGTTTTAATCGAAGACACGTTTCGAAATTTGAATTAGTTTTCATGCACAATTGACATAGGGTAAAATACGGATAGTTGCCACACTTTTTAAAAAGCTCCTTTAAAAAATGTGTACCAGTACATTTTTTATTTAAAGTGTATTCTCAAACATAGTTCATTAATCTTCTAACATACCCTATGTATAAAAAAAATATAAATATTATACATTTTAAGTAAATCCAGATTATTATGACCTCTAAAAAAGAGGATAGTTGCCTACTATAGCGGATACTAGCCTAACGTTAAAAATAGTTGGGGGGGATACTTGCCCAATGTGAGGATAGATGCCCGTCTGTTTTTTTTTCTAATAAAAATGAACTTATATTAATTTAAATAATCAATTTTTATTATTAAATACAATGTTTTATAAAGTATGAATTAAAGTTAAATTATAATTATAAAATTATAAGAATAATAGACTCCAAAATAGTAAATAAGTGTCCAAACTAAAAATATAATGTTATTATTTATTTTGAAGATAGAACTATAAACAAAATTAGAATTAACTTTGGCATTAGCCTCTATTAAGTAAGGATTCAGTCTTCATAACTTATTGAGACCCTTCATTATGTACTAAGTACTAAGAGAAGTTAAATTATTACCTAATCAACACTTAAAAATACTATGGTTTTAAATTGTAAGTTAGTGAACATGTAATTTTTAATTAAATATTAGTATTTATCTTAAATATTAAAAATATGGTAATCAACTTTGGCATTAGCATTGATTATCACCAGAAGTCAAGCTTTTCAATTTGCCACATCTCTTGCAATGGTTTTTGAGTGTTGAACAAGTTTCATGCAACCACATTCGACACATCTGACATTCGATCCAATCTGATTTCGATTTAGTTAAATTATAATTTTCAAAACATTCTACACAATAATCATGAACTGAAACTTCTTTCTTGGTATTTTCTATTTTTAAATTAACATTTTTTACTTGTAATATATTTTTAGTGTTTCCAATAGACAATTCGTTTTTTTCACCTTTTATTAGTAGCCCTTTAGTTGCTTTTCCTTTAGATATTTTTGAACTTATAACATTTTCTTCATTGTCACTGTTAGAACTGTAGATACGAGTTTTTCTTTTCCTTAGAGCCCTTCCTTTAGTCAGTTCAATAAAATCTGTGCTATCTGATTCTGATTCACTGCTAGTAATATCTCTATATTGTTTTGATTTTTATTTTTTGTAGACGCCCTTTTTCTTCGTAATCTTTTCTTTGCTACCAACTGGTTTGTTTATTGTTTCTTTCGTTTGTTTCATTACAGTTGTTTTCTTTACTTTCTCAGTTTTCTTTTTCTTCTCGATTATTTTATCATTCGAGTTTAAAATTTCTGCTGATTGTTTAGCCCTTTTAGACATACTCAGCGGAATTTTTGGTATAGAGATGATTGATGTAAAAATTTCGATGGTGTTTCTTTTGTTGATCTTTGTTCTGTGACTCATTTAAAGATATCAGCGATGGCAATGATAGTTCAGTATTATCTAAAATGTAATTTTCAATCTCACCATCTCCTAGGGCTAAACAATCATGAGAAAGAGCCAAAAGACTTGACGATGGCCTTGGTGGCGTGCAACTCTGGTTCACACTGTTCTGCTCAGCTTCATTTATGATAGTTTCAGGCTCTTGTTCCTGCGTAAGCTCCCCCAATGCAATATCTGATATAGCAAATTCAGCATCAGACAGAGCATTTGGATTGACTGGATAAATTCCGCTGTGGCGAAAACCATTTATTGCATTGGCAGGTATCGTTGCTCGAATCCACGCCCTTGCCATCAGTTGACCAGCATTGTACCGGTTCAGTTTTTTTGTGGATTGGTGCGAATAAAATTGTTTGTCTCCGCATAATAGTATTTTTAAATGGTCCGAATACAGATACGTCTAATGGTTGCAAAGCAGAAGTAGTATGACTAGGTAAACAAAGCAGTATCACATCATTGTCACGAGAAGTTTTTAGCATATTGACAGCACTGGAATGAGATGAATGACCATCTAAAATTAGTAATACCTTTCCTGGAGGCTTGCGGGGTATAAAATGTTCGGTCAGCCACTTGTAAAAAAGTTCTGAGGAAATATATGCTGATTTCTTTTGCATATAAACTTTTGAACCAGGAGGAAGTCCTTCTTCGAATTCGGGTTTTTATTTACCCCTTGATAATCAGAACAGGTGGGAGAAAATTGCCGATAGCGTTGCAACAAGCAACAACGGTAATTGTTTCGCCTTTTTCACCGGAAGTAAGTGTTGTCACTGTTCTAGTACCTTTCTTGGCCAATACCTTGCCAGGTTTATTGTTGAGTTGGACACCGCTTTCATCCATATTGAAAATTCGCTCCGGCTTATCTAGCAAATCATTATCAGTTAAGACGGTTATGAGCAGATCAAAAAATTTGGCTACTTCGGCCCTGCTTAGACCCTTCGCTCTTTGAATTGATAAGCCCTCAGCTTGCCTCACAACTATTTCGGGATTTCTTTCAAGGAAGCTTTTCAACCATTGCGGTCCAGCCATTTTGGTTTCATTATTAAAATTGTGCTTCAATCCTAGTTTTTCGGCAAACTGATAGGCTAATTGGCGAATTAAAATTCTTTCAGGAGGAAATCCTGCCTCTCCGAGCTTCAATATATGGGAAACTAGTCTTTTTTCATTTTCAAAGCCAAGGGCAGGGTATTTTCCTAGAAATGTTAAAATACAATTAGATAAGTAGATAAGTAAATAAATAGATTATATAATATATAATATATAATATTATTATTATATTTATAAGCTAAATATACAATTTTGAATCCTTGACATACCTTGGGTTACTAGCAGATGGTTTCTTTTTTCATACCGTCTTCTTAAGGTTCGAGAGGATATGCCATACAATCGGGATATTTCGTTGATACTTTTTTGTTTTTTATTTAGTTCTTCGAACGCAAGTGTTAAACTATCTTCTGTCCAGGTGATGTGGCGCGGCACCACGCCTGGCTTTCGTTTATACTTGCGAGGCATTGCGCTGTTGAGTATTTATTTTATGTAAAATAAACTATAGTAAAAATCGGGTAAAAATGTATAGCTACGGATAGTTGCCGCAGGGCAACAATCCGCAAAAGACAGTAGGGCAACTATCCGATTTGATACGGATACTTGCCCTTTTTATTTACTAAATAAATAAAACATATTTAACAATAAAACCTAATAAACACTGCAATTTAAACTCTAATGCACTGAAAGAAATATATTTTGGACTGAAATCGCAATCAGTTATAAAAATATTTAACAGAGATTACTTACCAATATAATTCTGGCGCTCGTCAAAGTATCGCCGCGGAAGATGTTTTCTCACACGGACAAAACACGTGGGCCTACTTCAACGGCTTATGCGGCACTGAGGCCTGCGCGGAGCGCGCTTTAAATTAAAAAAAAAAAAAACACTGTCAATACGTCTAACATAGAGCATTTAAAACTGAGGCATGTATCCGTCCGAGGCAACTATCCGTATTTTACCCTATATTGAAAGCAAATTCTGTTTCATTTATTTTGTATGCTACGAACTATATCTTTTTGGGGATTCAATCTTTTTAATTTTTCTTCATGCAAGCAAGCAACCAACAATACACATTAAAGACAAAATTGCATTTGAATAGAGGATATTATTTGAAACATTATGAATGAAATAATTCATCCGCTTTTTTAATGATACATATAAACAATTGACTTTTTTCCTTTTTTTCATTCCGTAACGATAAGATAATAAAAAAGAAACTCGTCGCATTTTTTGTATTTTTTTATTTTTATTATTTTTTCCCTCTATTTATTCTCCCTTCCCCTCCGTCCGTCCCCCTCTTCCCCCTCCTCTCCCTCGTCCACCTCCCCGACTCTGTTGAATATGAAAATTTTTGTGTTTTGTTTTATTTAAGCAAAATCGTTTTCTTACGTTGGATGCACCACCTCCCCGGCCTCTTCCCCTACCTCTGGGACGACGGCTCCCGTGAACGATGTTCACCGTTTTGCAGTTGACGAATTGCTGGAAGAAGGAAAAAATGGTTGATATTTGAGAAATTCATTAAGAACGAATGCAAAATGTAGAACGCAACGCTCAATTTGGATTGAAATATTCCAAATTTAATACTTACGATGTTGAACGGGAAGGCACCGCCGCCGTTACCGGAGGTGCTTTTTTTTTTTTTTTTTTTCATCAGCCGTTGCCGGGCCGCCGCCGCCGGCCGACGTTGACGGCCCGGCCGCCTGTACCTCCGCCGCCGCCGTCGTCTTCCTCGATTCGTCGAGGTCGACGGCGACGACCATGTTTTCGATATCTTCATTCTAAAAAGAAAATCAATAATTAATAAACAATAATTGCGGTTTTTTTGGTGTATAACGTATGTCGCCATTTTTCATTCGTTTCACCCTTCGTCGTTGTTGTTGTCGTCGGCGTCTTGACGTTTTCGTTTTCTTCGAATTGATTAAATTATGATATTAACATCTCCCGTTACGTTGGAATCGATTGAAATTACGAAACTATCGTTTATCCGGTGCGTATAAATTTATTCTTCCTATTCCGAAATCATTTAGTTGTTGGTATTGAATGGTAAGATTGGATGGATATTATCGGACGAAATTGTAAATGCAACTTACCGCTGTCGTATTCATCATGGAAATGTTTCATTGGTATAATTTTTTTTCCGTGGTTCGCGGAATGATCAAAGAATCTTCAAATAATGACAACTGAATGTATCGAATTATCTCATTATTTCGTGACGTCATTATGTGCGAAAATATTCGATGTCATCTCTGATGTTCCGAATGACGGTATAATTATTCGCTGAATCGATCAATCAATCAATCAATCAAGGACACCTCAGCTCTGCTAGTCAATAGGGCGAGTAAAACTCTAAAGAAAAAAAAAATCTTTAATTTTCACATTTATCAATCGAACCGTTTTGTTGACTCACGCAAAAAGTTGAAGATGAACGGAAGTTGATTTGTTGTGTGAAGGAAATATCGTATCCGATGATGAATTTTGTTTCACTACGACAGTACATTCGGGAATGTAATGTCGACAGAGTAGCAGTAGGATGGGAAATCTAGTTAGTACGTAACATCTCCATATTTCTTTCATACCGAATAAGCAGATGTCGTAAATGAACTGTCGCCATATTTTTATTAGTTATATTTTTCCTTGCGTCTTCATTGAAGTTTGTCTGCGTTAGTTTGTAATTTTCTCCAAATTTATGTATCTAGAAATGTGTACATTTTTTTCCATTATCGTTGTCAATCCTATACTCACGAAATTGTGCATTTTTTTTATCAATCATTACCTCTCCTTGGCTCCTACGTTTCATGCGGATGTTTATGTTCGTAGGTGTTTTCGTTGTTGTTGCTGGCGTGCATTAATATTATTATCAATATTATTATTCATATTATTACGAATTACGTTGGAGAACTTGACGAAGGATCAAATTTATTTTTCAAAATTTTTTTTCTGTTCATTTACCTTTTTGGTCGTCAAACAATCAGTTCTGTAGCATGGATTGAATCATTAAAATTTTATTTTTCTTCTTGTCGTCCGTAATGGCATAGCGTCACTTTGTTATTATTACCATTATCAATATGTATTAATATTATTATCGTTATTATTCTTTTTTTAATTTTTATTCATTCATTATTACTCACCCGACGTGGTCGATGGTTTTTCCTGATTGTGGTTTTTTTTTTTTTTTTTGTTTCAGCGGGCCTATATAGCATCGGCGGCCTACGATCGGACGGAGAGTAATGCCTTCCTTTATTTTTTTTCCGTTTTTTGAAACGGTTATTTCTGTAACAAAAATTCAATTATACGTCATCCGAGCGTTGGAATAGTTTTGATTCATTCATTCATTACTTACCCCAACTTTTTGTTTTTTCTTTTCCTATTTTTCTTTCTTTTATACGTAATTGTAAAAATTGAAATAGGACAAACGTAACGTTTCGAATGAACGATTGTCGAAATTTTATAATCACGGGACTATTCTTGAAACGGCGACACAACAGAGAGCATCCTTTATGCGTACATCATCATTATCATTATCATCGTTAGCGTATTACGACGACGACGACGATGATTCAAACGGCACAAACTCTCCGTCATGATTTTTATTATTATTAATACCGAAACGATATTCGTAAAGAATGTCATTTCTTTTTTAATAATTCATATCCACCAGATCATGGTGCAATAACTGTCCCAAGTATATTGCACGAGTGAAAAAGTGTGCAACATCGAATTCCCGTGAAGGGACCGGAGCCCGCCGATTCCCCGCTTGCTGTCGGGTAGAATTTTAGTGATTATTGAAAAATTTCAATCGTACCATTAGAAACGAAACGTTTCATCGCGTATTTCAATTTTTGAATTTTCAGCAAGTATTTTTTACGTATATTCTTGTTTTCGAACGAAATCGATAGATTCTAGGACGGCCACATAGACGTCGGTTAAGGCGTCGTCGAATCTATTTAACTTTGTGACCCGATTATCGTCGCAACGATACCAACGGTTTGTGGTTTCTTGTCGAACGGTCGCTACATAGTGACCGGATTCGACGGTATCGTCGCCTCGGTGTACGATGGCGCAACGTATTCTAAAGTTGCGACCGTTCATATGGATCCTGTCGGGATTCAAATTTTTGAATGTCGTCGACAATTTCATCGGGCGTCGTCTGACGTCGTCCATCGTATATCTTAAAAATACGAGAAAGACGTATTTGCCGACACGTTCGAACGTTGTCGTCGCTCGAACATTTCCCGGGCATAGCGGTGTCGCCGGTGCCGCTGTCGCTGAGCACGGGTAACTTGTTTGCTGAAATTTCAAAAATTCTTCAAAATCGATATGCGAAACGTTGGGCACATTGAAAAATAAGAATTTTTGATCGTCGTAGCGTCTCGGATTACGTTCCGTTCCGCACACGTCACATTTACCAACTTCGTTCGTGGAAAATTGGATTTGCGCGACAAAGTCTCCGTTGAGTTTTTCGAATACGAAGTGTGCGAATTCTTGAACGTCTTGCTGACGGTTCTCGGCGAATCTGTCATCTACCGTTTTTCTGAGCTTAGATGTATCGTTCGATAATCGCCGCATCAGAAGATCGAAATTGTAATTGATCGCCGACGTATCGTTGTTGGCACCTACGGAATTACGAAATTCTTTTAGCGACAATAAACACTGAACGGTAGCGTTAGCGTAACACGATACATTATCGGTATTCACCAAACCTGTATGGATGTGATAGTCGTCATTTCGATCATCATCATCATCATCATCATCATCATCATCATAATGATCATCGTCAACAACAACAATCATTGGATCGATAACGCTCGATTGCTCGTTTGGCGGTGTCGGTGAAGACGACGGCGACGCTATCCTCAACGTCGTTTTCTTTTTCGGTACGACGTTCGATTCGTAAACGTTCACCGCGATGCCACGATGATGGCTGTAGATCGTGTCGAATGGGAAACTGGTTACTTTCCCATTATTGCTGAAACACCAATCGATATTAGTGAAACTTTTCGTCGTGAATTGACGTTTGACGTACAAAGTCGATCGGTACCCTTTCGACAATAAATTTTTATGAACCGAATTGCCGACGACCGCCGTGGGGGAAATGTCCAAATTGAAATCGCCGATAATCAAACATTCCCGCCGATCGTCGTCGATTTCTCGCAACGTTCTGTCCAGGAAATCGTTCACTTGTTTTACGCACGATTTTGGCGGTACGTACAAAGCGACGATAACGAATTGCGTAGGCGTGGACGTCAATTCGAACATGACCATCTGAAGGGTTTTGAATGAGTCTAGGGGTACTTGCGTTTCCCGGATTACTCTGACCGGAACGTCGTTTTTTCTGTAACACAAAATACCGAACGGCTTGTGCCAGAACGGTAGACAGATTTTACTGAAACAAACGTAACCGTTTATATTAACGTCGTCCGAAACGTTCGTCCAAGTTTCCACAAACACCGTCACATCGGAATTAACGAATATAGGATTGTTTTCGACGAATCGACGGTGTTTGGCGAAACTTTGAACATTTTGATAGGCGACGGTGATTTTACCTGAAGCGTCCAAAATTTCTTTTCGAAATTTCGTTACGAGCATTCGATTCGTTTTCAAATTTGCGATTTCGTTCTCGCTCTTGTCAAACTTACTCGGCGGATTGGGCGGATAGAACGAACCGATCAAGTACATGCCGTCCAAAGAAGTTGCTCTGCTGCACGCGACGTACAGCGCGCTGCGTGGCATACCTTTTTTCGGATGAACGGCTACTTGGCCGTACGTGGAACCTTGAGATTTGTGGATGGTTATACCTTCGGCGATCATTAAAGGGAATTGTCTCCTTTCGACCGTTACGTTAGTTCCTTTTTGCACTTGGATCGACCGAACGGATTTTCCGATGGGCGTCCATTTCGGGTCGATGTCGTTGATTTGCATATAAACGCGAAATCTGTTTCTCGTACTTTTGCCGACCCTCTCTTCGTCGAATTCGATCCATACGCGATCGATTTGACAGTTTTTGTTGCCGTTGTCGTCGTCGTCGGCGGCGTCGTTGTTCTTTCGCGATCTATCGATTTTGCGCAAAATACCGTTGGCGCCGTTCACCAAACCGTCGGCGACGTTCAAATTCACAGACACCATGTATCGCGCGTCAACCTGTAACACGACGCGTAACATCATGCCGAACGTGTCCGTTTTTTTAAGAGATTTCGCCTGTTTCAACAAAAGATTTTTCGTTCTTTCGTTACACGATCCCTTTACCCTGTCGACCGCCAACGATTCCGCACGATCGCTACGGAATTGTTTCAATTTTTGTTCATTGAATTCGTCGACTTCGTTGTTGCTTCTAAACAGATGAATCGTGCCGATCGGCAAGATCTCGTCGGACGTCGTCGTACATCTCGTTTTGAAGAGCTCAACGTCGGAGTCCGTCATTCGACCTACGGCCATGCGGTTCAAAGCTACGGCAAATTTTTTATCATTTTTCTGACGCATAATTTCGGTCAGTTCGAAATATGAAAATTTTTCCCACAAGTAACGACCGCATATGTTACCGTACGCGTTGTTACTGTCCGGCAAAAATATCCATCTATCGCCCACCGGTTGCAATTGTCTCAAATCACCTACCAGTATTAGGAGTATACCGCCGAAATCTACTTTACTTTTAAAGATTTGTTTCAGTCTGGCGTCGATGTAAGCGAACATTTTAGCACCCACCATCGAGAATTCGTCGACGATTATCAGTTTCACCTCCATCATTTTGGTGTAGAGGGTATTCACGGTATCCGGACTGAGCGGTACCAATTGACTGCCGCACTGATTGATCGGTAAGCAGAAAACGGAGTGTAAAGGCGGCGCCACACATGCGGTATTCGCCGAGCAACGAGCGAAAAGTTGACAAACTCCTAGATGTGTAGAAGGGTAGTTCGGTATTCGCCAAGTCGAATGTGCTCGGTGTTCGGTATTCCGAGTCGGTGTCGGTAAGAGCGCCCGCTTCAAAGCGACGGAATATTCGTTCGCAAATGTTCTGAGGACCGTGCCACACATTTGCACGAGCACTTTTCTACCACGCGCGCTGTTTTGATAATATTTATTGGTTATTTTTCTCGCAATGTTCAAACTATCATAATGAAATTTTAAATGTAGATCCATAATAAATGAATGGAACTCAATTATTGTTTTTTATGATTTTCGGAATACAAATATTCTCCATAAAATTTCGATTGAAAACTCGTTATATATCAATGAACGCAAATTTCCATTTTCATTAAGTCGTTTGTTTCTTGAAAAATATTTAATTATACTTGGAGGTACATTCTGTGTTGAGGGAAATCGTCCCGAATTTGAAAAAGCCGCTTATCTCCTATGGCGATAATCGCCGAAGAAGATGAACACATGTAAGTACATCTTCGAAATTCGATTTTTTGCCGAGATGTTGTAAAATTTGAGGTTATTTTGAAAAATATACAGATTCAAAGCTGCTTAGTTTTCGATCATCTACAACATTCCTTCAGCCCATTTTCCGATCTGAAGACATGATTCGCTAAATATTGCAAAAAACAATATTAAACCACTGCCACCAATGTCCATCACCCACCGGCAATCAAATTCACTTGAATTTATCTTTTCTTTCTTCCAAAGTATTTTACCGCTTGTTAGTTAACTTTTTTTCTCTCGAAGGGATCATTCCTGGATTATATTATGAATTCGGCTTCAGAACTTCAGAACTGTTCTTTCATTTTTCGTTTGTAGGTTAGAAATTTCGATCTATAAATGAATTATACTTATGCAGCCCTATTTTTTGAGTCGTTGTAGTCCAGAATCTCCTTTTCCGTGGTTTCCTTTTTCGCTTTTCTTTCAATGCGTATGCACCAAACAAAATTGTTAGAGCGCTCATACAAATAGCCACGTGATCGCTTTCCATGTTGACAGCTGCGCAAACGGCAACAAACGACTAATCGCGAATACATTCGCAGTTCCCGCAAAATGCTTCACGTTCGGCAAATACCGAATGTGTGGGCACCACTATTTGTTGGTTGGCGAACTGTTTAGCATTCGTGCTCGAATATTCCGAACGTTCGCTACTCGGCGAATACCGCATGTGTGGCGCCGCCTTAACGTGGCCCCATTAATATTGAAACTGGCTTTCCCGGTCGGAGCTGTCAACAAAATTTTAATCGTATTAGGATCGTTACCCGGTCGGCTATTGAAAATCCTCAATACGCTTTGGTATATGGCGGAAATCAGTCTGCTTTTACCGACTCCCGCATCGCCAGACACGATCTCGTAGAAAGGTCGTTTTTCCATGACGTTGCCCAGTACGTGCGTCAGATATTCGTACTGTCTGTCGTTTAGGGTTTCGAACAGCCTTTCGTAGTCGTCCTCGTCGATCTGAAACGGAGTAGGAAAAACTGAATTTTTATTATCGTTATTACCACCACCGTCGGTGGGGATTTTCGGTCGGTCATTGACGTCGTCGTCGGCGTCGTCGCCGCCGTCCAAAATGTCGATTTTTGGATCGTCCAAACCGTACGGACCGTATTCGACGTCTAGTTCGCCGTCGCCGCCATCTTCTTCGGCGTCGACGATTATCGCTTCGAAATTTTTCTCGGCCTGCCGAAGCGCATCGAACTTTTGCGCGTTCGCCTTGAGTTGTTCGAATTTTTTGGCGTATTCGATTTCCTGGTCGACATCGATCAATTCCGAACGTTCGTCTCGCCAGTTCGTGAACAGCATGAGCTGATGAGGATAAAAATTAGTAGGATCGGTTTGTAGACCGTACCTGAAGAACGTTATTATGTTGGCATGTCTCTTACGCACGATCGTTCCGCTACCGTCTTTCAACGGTAATCGATTATTTTTTTTTTTTTGCTGTTAACGTTCGTCGACACGGACGCGTCGTCGGCGTCGGCGTCGGCGTCGGCGTCGCTCGCTACTCCTTTCGTTTTTTGAAAAGTGTAGAAAGCGGCGAATTCCGCCAAACAAAGATCGTCGAGAACGTCCGGTCTGACGACGTAATGTTCGGTTAGGCCATCTCTGAAGATGCGGCCGTCGTCGTCCTGCAAATTATCCAATGCGAGTTTAGTTTTCAACACTCTGACCCGATTTTCGGGCGGCAATGTGCTGATGAATACTTCACCGGTACTCGTTTCCGACATCGACAACTTCAAAACGCTGTAAGCGGCTTCTTGGGCGCTCACTTCGCTCGCGTTTATGAAAACGTTACCTAAAGTTTGAAGTTGTCGTTTGATGTCCATGTTGCCGTTCTTGATTTCGGCCATCGCCGTTTTCATCATTTGCGATACGCCTCTTGTCGCTTTGTTAATGTAATTAACGATGTACATGCAGCAAGCTCGCGCGTCTAAAATAAATTGCAAATCCATATTAGACCGCATACTTGCCAATATTTTTTCGTTGAAAGGATTGACGAAGCAGTCCTTAACGTTTCTTCGCAAAAGAACCGTCGGCTTAACGATCGACTTTCTTATCACCACCAGGTATTCCTCTTCGGTCATTCGAACTTTCCGTAGGAATTCGTCGGAAGTTATGTCCGGATTTTCGCTTTTGTACACCTCACCTAAAATTTTTTTAATCAATACGAATCTCTTTTGAAATTCTTCTTTTTTCGTTTTGTTCGGTTCTTCCAATGGCGCTACGATTCGAACGGAATTCGAAGGCAGAAATGGAAAACCGAAACGACACGATACCACGTTTTTAAATTCCTTCTTGCAACTTTTGTTGTGACGGTGAGTTTGGTAGGGTATCAGATCCTGAACGGCGGGCAACGATCCGTCGCACGTGATGTACTTGGAGATGAATCTTTCGCATTCCCTCACTTTCGCCAAATTCGCGAAATCGCAAATGGGAGCGTCTTTCAGCCAGAGCATCGAGTGTATGTGGGGCGAACCTCGATGCTGGAACTCGACTCTGTAATAGAAATGAACGATCGGATGTTCGGCGAACAATCCGTCTTTTTTTTTCAATTCCGAAAATAACAATTTAAATCGATTATCGAAATATCGAGCGCAGGTGATCGGATCGCTTCTGATCAATCGACTTTTTTCGGCGTGAGGCAAATTTTCCGCCTCATTTTCGTCGATATCTCTTTTATCGATCAACTTGCTCAGTATTACCAACAGTTCCGACCATTTCGTTTCGGCGGCGGTCAACGTGAGGAACAGCGTGGGAATGTTGAATTGTCGAATCATCGACATAACTTTCCTCTTCTCCTTCTGCCAATGCGACGGAGACGCCGTGATGTTCTTCATGAAATTGTAGCCGTGGTCGCGCTGTATCAATCGATCGATTTGGGCGGACGATCGGGTGCGGCCGCGGTGTAGCCTTTTCCCGAGTCGACCCTTTGCCTCAGAGCGATCGAGATGTTGCTCGTCAAAAAGAACAAAACCTCCTTTTTGTACATGTACAAAAGGAAATCCGTTCTGGCGAATCTGCGATCCCTGTGCGCCGCTTGGATTTTGGCGATGTCACTGTAAGAAATGTGAATTTTAATATTTTTCTTGTGACGGCCAAATAATTTCGGAAAACTCAGTTCTTCCGCGTAGCGATCTTTCGCCAAATGGATCGGCTTCCGGTTTTCGCCGGGCGCTAGCACGATGTTTTCCATGTCGGCATTGTCGAGGAGAGTTTCCACGCCGCCAGGATTGATCTGGTCGAAATCGTCGTCCCTTTCGAATTCGTTCATCAAGGACTTGAGTTCGTCCGCCAAATTCGCCAAATCGTCTTTTACGCCCGTATCACCATCATCATCATCATCATCATGACCCTATTCGACGACGGCATCCTCGACGAGGCGGCCGGTCGTTTCTTTCCATTCGGAATCGATTGTGACGTTCAGTTCGCGATAGAGCGGCTGGCGCACCAAATACTCCGCCGCTTCGATCACCAGTCTCGGACGGACCGTCTCGCATAGATAGTCCTGATTGAAACCTTTTTTACGTTTCAGTTTCAATTGTATCGTCCCGGTATCGTTTGCGTTTCTCGGCAGTTTTTTGACAGTCGTGTCGAATGAGATGGGAACGTTCACGACCTACGGGACGACGAAACGAACAATAAATAAACGTACGATATATTTTCTTTGCGTACTTACTTGTCCTTTGATGCTGCATTGTTTTTCGTAACCCAAGCATCTTATCTGCATAAACGGTAACCTGGGACTAACCAATCTTTCTTCGAGAACGGTCAATTGTTGTAAAGTTTTCGGAATTGGAAAAATGATGTCGTAGTTTGCTTTGCAGAATTTGGGAACGTCGCCTTTCGTTATATTGTTTCTGCACGACAAACACACTTTCTCCTCGTCCTTGGCATCTTTTCCGAAAACGTTCGTCCAAAATAGCTCGCCGAATTTGACGACGATTTTGTCCTTTCGAATGCTGCGACATTGTCTGGGAAACCATAATCTGTCGCAACAGCCGCAGACCTCGGTCGGTCCTTCTTTGCACAGCTTGACGAACTTTTCTCCGAAAGGACAAATGCTGACTGGCGTTTTCTTGGTTCTTTTTTCTTCACAAACGATGCATTCGTTCGCATCATTCTTCGTCTTCTTTACGCGTTTCCTTTTTTTTTCTTTCTTCGTTTTCGCGTTTTCTGAAGGTTTCGTTTTTTTGGCGCGTTTCCTTCATACGTCGCCTGGCTTTTTCCTTCTCAACGAACGCAAATTCATCGTCGTTAATTCTTCTAATTTTTTTCATTCGTTCCTGCGACTTCTTTTTTTCGTCGATCGAATATGTCGCGCTCGTCGCACGCAGATCTTCGATTCGTTCCCGATTTTTAATTTTTTCTTTAGAAGCGTACTCTTCGTTCTTGTCGCGTATAATTTTCATTCGTTTTCTGTTTCGCTCGTTTTCCGCTTTCTTGAAATCGGGATCGGCACGCTTTCTCTTTAATATTTCTGACTTTTTCTCATTCTTTTCGCCGTTTACGTTTCCGGGCACTTCTTTTTCGTTTTGCTCTGCCGCTTTCTGAGCCTGCGCCTTTTCCTTAATTACTTTTAATTGTTCCCTCATTTCGCGTGTCTCTAATTTCTTTTTCGCCCTCTTTTGCGCTTCGCTCATTTTTTTCACTCGCGGCATTTTTTCTAAAAATGATAAATACATTTATAATTTTCGGGAATGTAATTTACTTCATGTTTTTGGATGTTACGAATTAATCGATTAAAAAAAAAAAACAGCAGCGACGTCGTATCAAGCAAGAAACAACAACAATTGAATTGATTAATTATTATAATTGATATTATTTTTTGTTTATACGAACATCATTTAAAAGACTCGTGTAATAATGTAATTTTTGTCATCATTATTTTTTTTCTTCTTAAACCGTTTGATTACCGGAAAATTTAAAATGAAAATGTCTAAACATTATTGGTTGATATGAATTTTTCCGTTAACACAGTTATTATTATTAATATTTATTAACTTTTATTAATATTAAAAGTGGCTACCGTAAGTCGGCCATCATTCGTAATGACATACGTATTGCACATCAACTTCGATGCTGTGATCGATAAATAGGATAATAATAATGATAAAACCGAAATGTTATCTTGATATAGCTTAAAATATAGCGTTAATCGAAAGAAAAGTACTTACAAGGAATGTTGGTTCTCAATTTTCAATGGATAAATTTCGTAACAAATTAGCATACGATAATTAGCTGTTCACTACTTCGTCGAATATCGTCGAATGTGATTGGGCAAATAAAAAATTGAGTCGGAATGAAAATTTCTGCGATAATCACAGAACATGTTAAAAAAGTTGAATTCGATTATCGACGTTAGAAATATCAATAGTGCACAGTAGCGCCCTCTCACCAAGAACATTACGAAAGTGATATAATTCTCTTTTCATTTCGCTAAATGACAGTTAAACCAATTTAAGCAATCCAACATATCATTAGCAAACGTTGAAAATACTAATAATAATAACAACAACAGCAACAACAAAAAAAAACAAACAAACAACAACGATGTGATTTTTTTTTCCATTCGTCTTTGTTCGATAAATAAGAAATGGATTTAATCCATCATCGCATGGTTTTTTTTGTTGACGTCATTTTGTGAGTGGATATCTCTTAGACATCGATCAATTGAAATGTGAATTGTTTGTTTGATGAATTGTCGATGATTTATCTGGATTGGAAGGAATCCGGTAAGGGGGTAGGAAAGGTTAAACAGCAACGAAATAAAAAAAAATGATAAAATATATTTTTATAGTATCAGAATCTTACATTTTCTATGACCTTCTCATATATAACCTCACAATTGTTCATTGTTTTTTTTTTGAAGGCAAACGTTTGTAGAGAAAAATAAGTTACTTTGTATAATCATTATTAATTGTATATATCTATGCAGATTATGTTATTGATTTTTTGTTGTCAGTTTTCAATAGCCGACAATTTACTGATATGATTATAATTTTTTCTTTCGTGCTGACAATTGAACACATCGATTCTGATGTCAACAGAGCAACTTTTGCGTGCAGTTATTCAGTTAAACGAAGGACGTGATCGTTTGGCGCTTAATTGCGATTATTATAATTGAGAACACGATGATCCTATGACCGAAAATCGAAAAAATGCATTTAATTCACCCATTGTTTTTTTTTGCTGACGCAAGAATGAAAGAGAATGATTCGTTTTCGAAATGACTTCTTCCTTTTCATGTCATAAAATTGATTGAAGAGCTCGTTAAATTTTATCAACGATTTTAATAATTTTATTTATTTTTCAACTTTAGTCACCGATTGTACAGTTCTATATATATATTTTATTATTTCGAATGGATATTATGTCATTATTATAAACCCATCGTTGT
This sequence comes from Novius pumilus, assembly GCA_020654155.1. Lineage (NCBI taxonomy): Eukaryota > Metazoa > Arthropoda > Insecta > Coleoptera > Coccinellidae > Novius > Novius pumilus. The sequence continues at coordinate 145,666 of JAIFOV010000505.1, forward strand.
CGGTAAATAAAAACGTTCCTTCCCTATTTTAACAATCAATCATCTTATCGATTAGATTCATGGAACTTAATAAATATCGATGTTACAAAATTTTCAATAAACTTAATAATAGAACAAATTCTTATGTACATTGGCATGTTTGGAAGAAATGATTTTTAGCGTTGATGTCGCTCCATTCAATGTTTCAATTTCTAAGTGGCTCGATGGAAATGTGACCGACTATCTGGAAATTAGTTTTTCCTCCTCGACCGTTCGTTTATCCATTTGCAATAATCAAAGTTCAATGATAATTTTTTTTTCTTCGTCTATCGCCCTCCGCTTCTGGTTGCATTGCTCATCATACACAAAATTCCTATTACTTGAAATATGATTATTTAAATTACCTAACAAAGTAACTAAAAGAAAAGCAACGATTTACAAATCTGATGTACGTATTAACAATTGTGGACGAAATAGGACGACTGATCAAAAATTCAAAATGTTCTTTCATCGTTTTGTTTTTTGTTTCTTTTTTATTCCCCTTCGTTGTTGCCGTTGAAGCTGTGGGACTAATTCATGACAGTTTTCCATGGTTTTTTTTTTATATCTCGACATCATTCCACCATTCATTTGCAGCTGTCCGTTTTGCCCCTTACATCTTTTCAAGAACCGAAAAAAAAAAAAAATGATCCATGTTGTAATGTTACGCAACCGTAGATAGTCACAGTCAGTAGTACACAGTAAAGTGACTGCTCCTTAGCTCGCAAGCAACCAACAACCATTCTGAACGGAATCCTTCATCGGGCTTTCCTTTTCGATATGGAAAAGCTACTTTTATTCTTTTGTTTTATAACGATAAGCCACCTTGTGGGCGAGCATTGTTTTGTCTGAAAAAAATTGTTATATTCATTATTGGAATTATCATCGAAACAAATTAGACTTACCAAAAAAAGGTTCGAGTTTTTCGGAATAAAATTGACTTTGTCCGTCATCGTTCCAATCGTTCATTTATTTATTATTTTGGTCTCGAAGATGCCTTCTTCCGCTCTTATATCATCATCTCTTATCACCACAACCGAAAAAATGATGAACACATTTCATAATGGATCGAGTCAAGTTTCTTATAAATGGCCAAAATTACTCGAATAAAAAAAACAAACGAACGCAATTTGTTCGGGATTAATCATTATTGTTTATTCATTGTCGTCGTCATTGTCTTTTTCCCGATGAATCATCTTGTTATTATTGTCCCAATGGATTCCTCAAATTTAACCTGAAAACAAATCCGATATACACGGTGGTGGTAGGTGGTGTCGATGAGAAAAAAAGGGGGAGCAGATTTATCAAAAATACAAACTTTTACAAACGCCTAACGTTCTTTTCCACGTCGACTTTTCCATCGTTGCTCTTTGGTCGTTGTTGCTCCTCGAATTGAGTAACCGTCAATTTTTAATTTCCGTTTAACAACTCGGCATCATCTTCCCGATATTCGTCATCATCAGATTTTACTCCTTCCATTATTCGTGTCGATTATGCGTAATTAATATGTAATAATAATAACAAATCGTCTGAAAAGAACCGAAATAAATGTGAGGTTATATTTAATGTTTATACAAACGTCATCGTCGTCGTCGTCGTCCAGAGGCGAATCTTAAGAAATCGATCGTTTCGTTCGATCGGCACGTCGCGATTGAACGTTCGAATGCGGGCCTGCTAGATGGGTCGACGTTCGTTCGGAACTTTCCGGAGCGCAATCGTATAGGTTCGGCACACAAGGGAAATTTGTCGATTTTTCTCGATATTTTGTAGTTTTTCTCGTAAACGGCTTTACTTAGGGCCGCGCGTTCTTTCGACAAAACGTAGTTAATTTTTTTTCGAATATTTTCGCGAAAGCGGTAATTCGACGGGCGACGCGATAGCGGAGATATTACGGAAGGAAACGCGTTCGCGATCGGAACGGTTTGGTTTCGAAATTTTTTCCGGGAAATCGGTAGATCGTACGTCCGCGACGTATCGAGAAGGAAATAAGCCCCGTTTATCGTCTATTCGAAAAAAGGAATCGGAATTTTTTCGGAGCGATTTTTTTCCATTTCGATAACGATAGGTCCTAGAGTTTCCGCACCTTCTAGCGAAAGACGCGCCGCGTCGTTCGGGAACGACGACTAGAAGATCGTCGCGTCGTCCGACCTACCGCCTCCGAGATGTAAGGGAAAAACGAAAATTTTCGCGTTTGCGAATTTTTTACGGCCGGAAGGGCGGAAGCTACGCGATCGCGTAGAAGGGCGAAAAAGAAGAGCCGCCGCCGCCCTTTTCGAAAAAGCGAACCGCGTTCTTCTATCCCGCTTACTTTTCGAGACGGGAATTTTTGAACGTTTCGCGAAAATCGACGATTTTCGGTTTTTCGCGAAAAACGCGTATTAACTTCCGGGTTTGAGAGCGCGAAAAAATACCCGCGATAAAATACCGTTCTTCCCGGATCGGCCGAGCCCCCTTCCGACCCCCCGCTCCGAAGAGCGACGTCGGAAAAAATTCGCGAAAAAAAAAGGCGGCGCCGTCGATATCTCGACGGCCGAACGGCCGATTCGGCTCGTTTTCGAACTCGAACGAATAGACCCCCTCGTCTCCCGATCCCGCCCCCGAAAATCCGGATTTTCCCTAAATTCCGCCCGTTATCGAGTCCGCGTCCTTTCGGGAACACACATACAAACGAACGGCCCGTCGGTGCATTGTCACAGTCACGCGACCGTAATATAACGGTATAACAACCGTTATTTAATAACGGTATAACAACCGTTATATAACAAGCAGCGGCTGGCCGGCGGACACCGCTTCACCCGCCCGCGCCCCTCCCCGTAACCTACCCTTCGCTCCGTCACCTACTATGACAAGCTTCGATCAACAATACCTACAACTAGATGTCGGATCGGCGCAAGAAAAACGTCCCGGCAAATAACAGCGTACTCTGGACGGTGAGCTCTTATTTGGTTTAGTTCGGTCCAAACACAACCAATTTAATGTTACGATGCCGCAGTGTCTGATCAAAAGTTGCAGAAATAATACCCGGAAAATAAATTTTACTGCCGGAGTGTCATACTTTCGTTATGTAATTGAAAAAAAAGTTATATTTTAAACTTAAAAGTAATAAATAATGAACATTTCTATTATAAATTTTAAACCACGCGGCCACGTCTCAAAATGTGTGGACAATATTAGCACCAACATTTGTGTTTCATTCACAGAACAGTGGATGCATGTTTTCCAACCCAAAACATATTAAGTGCCAAATTGAATAGGATTATTTTCGGCCTTATCTCAGTACGTTAGTTTAAATTTGTTAAATTTTATTCGACTCTTCTAACTTTTCTCGAAATACTTGAAGCACTGTATATGTCTATTTAGTACGCTTTATAGTTCGGACAATAATTCGTTCCATTTTGTTTGGGACTGTGTATCTACTTAGTTGTATTGTAGATCGAAGATGATAAGAGAAAGTGCATAGTGCGGAAAGCGTGTCTCGTTTCCACGGAAATAATGACTAATTATTTCCGTTTTTTTTTTTGTTTTTCGAAATATTTTTTTATGACTGCAATTAAGCATCGCGGCACACTTGAAAATGTACGCGGCACACTGGTGTGCCGCGGCACACCGGTTGAAAAACCCTGATCTATCATGATGGAGGGATGACATCATATAAATGTTCTTTCGAGGCTTTGGGACATAAGAAACGATAGTGAAAACCAAAACTTGATGAATATACCTCTCTAGGTTGCTTAAAACACGGTGGAATGCAAGCTTTATTGGCTCTCAAAGTACCAACTAGTGTTAACTTATGCTTTTTCAATAAGTTTTCAGCAGTTTCGTGACTAGTGAAGAAATTGTCCATTGTAATATAAGGTGTGGGAAAAAGTTTCCGCCGTTTTTTTAATGAAATTCATAGACATTTTTATGGAGTTATACGGAATTTTATTGAACCAAATATGTGCCGTTTTGTTCGACTACCTTTCGCCATTTTTCGGGCAGAACAATTATTCCGTCGGTGTAGAACTCCCGAGGTTTCTGGGCAAAAAAGTGGACCAAGTGATTTTCGCAGTCGTCTCTTGATTGCAACTTTACTCCATTAAGGGAGTTCTGCAGCGACCGAAACAAATGATAGTCTGAAGACGCAAGGTCAGGACTATACGGTGGATGCATCAAAACTTCCCATCCAAGCTCTCTCAGTTTCTGCCGGGTCATCAAAGATGTGTGTGGTCTAGCATTGTCATGATGGAAGACGACGCCCTTTCTGTTGATCAATTCCGGTCGCTTTATTTCAATCGTTCGCTTCAAACGCAATAATTGCTGACAATAAAGATCAGAATTAATCGTTTGACCGGGCTGTAGCACCTCATAATGCACGATTCCCTTCCAATCCCACCACACACTCAGCATCACCTTTCTCGGCGTCAATCCGGGCTTCGCTACCGTTTGTGAAGCTTCACCAGGCTTCGACCACGATCTTTTTCGTACATTATTATCATAAGTGATCCATGTTTCATCGCTTGTAATCAGTCGCTTTAGAAAAGGATCGATTTCGTTTCGTCTCAGCAGCGTTTCGCAGATGGTCACTCGATCCATTAAGTTTTTTACCGTCAATTCGTGAGGTACCCAAACATCCAGTTTCTTTCTGTATCCCATTTTCTCCAAATGGTTTAGAACGGTTTTGTGGTCGACGTTTAAGTCCTTGGCGATGGAAACACTGCTAGCGTGACGGTCCTGCTCAACTTCTTGGAAGATTTCATCGACATTTTCTACGATTGGTCGGCCAGAGCGACGTGCATCTTTCACATCGAAATTTCCGGAACGAAAACGAGCGAACCATTCACGCGCTGTTCTGTCTGATACAGCATCGTCTCCGTAAACTTCACGAATTTTCCTGCCAGTCTGCGACGCGTTCTTCCCTTTCTTGAAATAGAATTTCAAAATGTATCGGATTTCTTCCTTATTTTCACTCATTTTCAAATTGCGATAACTTTTCGCTGAATTCATCAATTGCAATCAACAATAAACTAAAATGACGTACGAAACGTCACCTTTGCAACGTATATCTGTGCGTTCCGATTGGACAAGTGTTGCCACAGATAGACGATGATAAAGACATCTATTGAGAAAACGGCGGAAACTTTTTCCCACACCCATTATTTCTCGACGAGCCGGAAACGCAGTTTACCATACGCTCAACTAAGTCAAATGGCTTATTGCTCAACGCAAACGGACTGTTGGCTGGTTGTTTACCGCAGTAAATCTCTAAATGTATGGTGTAAAATGTTTTAGCATCTACTAAGGCATAAATTTTTATTCCATACTTAGCCGGTTTCGATGGGATATATTGCCTAAATCGGCACCTTCCTCTGAAGGCAACTAATTCTTCATCAAGTGTTAGGTATTCGGATGGTATATACGCATTTTGACAACGCTGGACAAAGATGTCAAATACGTCTCGGATTGGTGCTAAACGATCAGTCTTTATTCTGTCTTCTCTAGTCATAGCGTCATCAAACCTTATATTGTTGAGTAAGAAAGAGAATCGATTTTTGGACATCGTACATCGAAATATTTCGATCCCAGTACCATCTGAAGCCCCGAAGTCATTGAGGTTTTGCCTCCCAGAACGGTACAATCCTGATAAAAATAAAAGTCCAAATACTGCTTTTATCTCATATTCAGTTGTTTTATTATAGAGAACAATTGGCGGTTCACCGTCTGGTGGCTGTGGTCTCGAAAGACATATCTTTGCATTCGTATGTTTCACAACCAATTCAAGTATCTCATTGGGAACGAATACGTCAAAGCATTCTAAACTAGTTTTCCTATCTTTATATTGATGTTTCACTCCCGGTAAATGTGTAATTATATTTTCCTGTCTTGTACGAACATTAGTTCTCAGCGGCTGCTTTTGCCATTTAGTTTTACCATTTTTACCAATATAAAATGCTTGCGTAATAGAAGACCCGCCAACTGAAATAGTTTCCTCAACTTCCTCTTCAGTATCGCTTTCAGATACTGAACACTCAAATGATCCGAATCGCCTTCAATTCCAGGTAAAAACTGCTCATCTGTGTCGTCATCACTATCATTCATAAGTAAAGATACTTTTACATTATCATTTAGAGATGTAAATCGAGCCATTATGAGTCTTAGAAAATAAATAAACATACAGTTAAAAAAAGTAATAAAAAAAAACTAATTAAATAAATATTTATGTAGAAATACAAATATTTTCCATGTCCACACTGCTTACCTTTTAGACGACGTCCCGAACTACGTGGGGTTTGTAGCACCCGACCTCACTTTGCGGGCGACCGTCCTCTGCGCCTACGACGCTATTACTAAATCAATGTTATGATGCGATTTGGCAACAACGCAATTCCAGCTACACGAGGTTTCGTGGAATTCGCGCGGTAGTTGAAAAAGATACGACAATTTTTGTTTCGCTGGGGTTTATGAAACCCCACGTGGTTTACGGAAGGTTAAAATATTGTAATCATTTTGGAAGTGTTTCATTAGTCTTCCTGACATATTATATTCTGGGGTATTTTCCTTTTCCTCTAATTTCCTTAGTATTTTTTTTCTTAAATCATCGATATTAGTAGACCTTGGGGTGTCCCTTTCCTCTCCATTAATCCATTATTTAACGGAGAAACATTCGATTACATTGGTTCGCAACGGCTACTCTACGACATGGAAAAAGGAAATTTCCCAGTTGTAACCGTGGACGGTAAAGCAACTTTTCTACCGGTCATAAAACCCGAGGACATTCATCTATTTATCGAGTTAAGTCAATTAAGTCAGAGAGACGGTTCCCTGTGCATCCACCGTTACAAAATCGACGAAACGAACGAGAAATTCACAAAATTTCTGTCCAGTAACACGCCAGTTTCGGTAAGCGTATTTACATCGGACAACACTCTTCCAACATCATCCATCCAAACTGAATATATCGGCTCTAAAATAATTTAAGAAAGAATATATTATTGGGTAGATAAGCCAATTGGAACTGGTGAAAGAAAACACTTCAATACATTCGAGCTTTCGCCAACGTTTCTTGGCCTCTTCTGGAATCTACGACAGTTACGTATAATAAAACCACAAAAATGGGAAAATTCAAAGAAGAGGAAATTACTCACGGATTACGTGATTTAAAATATGTCAGGCTAACTGACATCGAAAAAACCGTGAACTATGACGTTCATTTCAGATTCAAACAGTTTGTGCGAATAAAACCATACAAGTAACAATGTCAAGATCGTCGCGAATCACGTAAACATCAGTCGACTATCGTATTTAAAATCTAAAAGGATCGAACGACGCAAAAATGTTGAAGTGTCGTTGAAAAAACCGAAAATTTCTGTTTAACAGTACTGAAGCCTTCTACGACAGCGTTGCTTATTATATTAACACTGTGGCCTTTCAACTTCAACATGAACCCGCACATAAGGGGAGCGAACGGAATATACCGCTTCAAAATCATTGAAGTGAGCTGGACGTTGAAATAAATATTTGCTCTCAATTCGTCGCGGTTTCCGTCGTTGAAGAGATATTTCAAAGAATTATGGGTTTTTTTAAAACGCTGGTAAAAATGACTAGACGAATACAGGGAATTTGCAGTTTTAGCTGCTTCAGAGTTTTCATCTGAGGGACATAGTTCATTGTCGAAAAAACATCCCCTTTTAACTTTGTCCGTATTGTCTACCGCACACTCGAACGTGTGCTCAAAACAGGATTGAAAATAAATTATGGCATCCTGTACATGCCGGGTGTACATGGGCGGTTCGAAAATGATAACTGTCCATTTGAACCATTCGTTTAGTTCGACGAAAGTGGTACGAGTTATGAAAACGCCCATTATTTCTTCAAACAATGTGGATTGCTGATTTACGTAGATGTTTGCTTCGATGTTTTGCATTTTCGCTTTGATATTTCTACAAATCATTGCCATCAAATATGAACAACACAGATGAATAGAAATGAAATCAGTTTTCACTGTCACATTTTTGATGGCAATCTCATAACATTCATTGATATATCCAATGAGTGTCTTGTTATGTAGAACTATCGACGCGGCGTGCAATGAAGCGTAACTAAAATCGGTAACTATACTTGAAAACAATGGCCCAGGGGTGGCAGAACGATAAGGTAGACAATATGACAGAAATATGTATAGAAGCTTCCCAATAGCAAAGGTATCATGCCCGTTGGAAAGAACATCGCATATGGGTGATGTGCGCTTAATTCTGTTGCTTACGACAATGGAATACAAAAAGGTGCGATCGTTGTTTTTTAAGGGATTCCCTACTACACTACCGGTCGCATCGAGGTGAAGAATCGGCAGTATGCCATCCCTTTGTGAATTGGACAATATTTCGATTTGTTCATCACTGCATAATGCAACTGCGAACGGTTTCAAGGAAATATTTCCAATATACTCCGGGTGAACACGTCCCGCCTCGTACAGATGTGCGTAAGGATCTTTTGCGCGATCATTAATTCGGTGAGATTCAGATTTGACTTTTCGGATGGCGTCGTCCGTTTTCACCCCTTGTGCGTTCCCCATAGCGGAAACCGCTTCGTTTGTTTTTACGATCATTTTCTGCCTTAGAACCGAGGCGTGTGTGTTTATTAACTTTTGTTGGAGCAGATGACGTTGCATCCCAGTCGTATACGGTGAAATCGTATACGGATGACAAACGAGAAGTGAACTGCTGTACACTACAACAGTGTAAGCGTTTGACAACTCGAAATTTTTTGCAATTTCGATCATTATTTATGCTTAATGCCCTTATATATATATTTTATTAGAATAGTACTTAGCGTACTTCATGGAAAGTGAGCACACGTTGTTCACGTACTTACAAATCATGAGTCTGAAGTACGAGAGATAATTGCGAGTTACCAATTTGTGTGTTTCCTCATCCATTATTAAATGCCGCACATCAGCAGGAATTTTGAATATTCCCTCGACATGTACACAATCTGCGTACGATGTCGGAGTGAAAGTGTCGCACATTTCAACGTCAGTCGGCAAAATCTTGTCGGGAACATATTGCAATGTTAGATCCAAAGCCTTGATCACCGACTTATATTGAAGGGAAATATTTTGCGACTTGTTCAACGAGACGCAAGGTGTACTTAGGTTTGTTATCTGTGAATCTACTGAATCACAATGCAAAACATTATTGCATTTGTCGGAATCATTAAAAGAGATTCCGTCAATCGCACAAGAGGATGAATTCGGAGTCGACGCCATTTGTTCTCCGTGAAATTTGTTTGAGATGCCCGAAATATTTTCGTCCGTTGTTACGCGACGGGAGTCGTCTCCGACGATTTCCCAACCAGAATATAACGAAGCGTATTTCTTTGACCGAATTGTACGCAGGAATCGGTGCGGATATAACGCTGGATATCTTCCATCGGCGTATGAACGTGAAATTTCGCGGCAGCATTCAATTAACAATTGATCGTTTGCATTTATTTCTAATAAATCCGCGTAAGTCAATCCCGATTTTTTGGCCTTAAGGGCTAACGCGACTTTCTCGACTAACGGGCCTGCTTTGCGCGACATTTTAAAACGGTAAAATAACAAGTGAAAAAAAGGAAGAATGTTAAGAACAAACTCACCCCAAGCTGTACCAAATAAAGCAGGGTTGATAAAAATCATGATTTTTATAAAAAAATCAAATTAATCAGATTAATTTGATTTAAATCGGATTTATTTGATTTAAATCAGATTTTTTTGATTCTTTTAATTCTTGTCTTTTTTATTAATTTAATGTAGTCGGCTATTTATTTAAATGAAGAAAACATATTATTGGCTTGATTTAATTATTAATAAAATTAACAAAATAATGATAGTTACTAAAATAATCCACAAAAAAAATTGCGTTGATATAATTTAAAGACTAAAAAAGGAACACAAACTTATGGTGAGTATCAATCTGATTGAATGAATAAGAGGAAATAACACCTTTCTTATTTTTTATTATTCAGCTCCTTCAAAAGGAATACTAATTTGGCACTGGCCTAATCTATTTCTAATTTTGCTGTGCACTAAATTAAATGCCGAAAATATTCTTTCGATCCCAGCCGAAGAAGCAACTGTACGCAGCAGTTGCTTGATTATTTCCAATTCTTCTTTGGCTGTACATTTTTTCATGTTATATATGGCTACCCACCAATCAGTCGGGGCAGTTTTCTGTATGACTTCTTTTTCAAATAATACGCCGGTGAAAGGCTCAAGTTTTGCATTTAAACGAATAATGTTGCCCATTAGATTGTAACCTATTTCTCTATAGTGTTCTCGCAGAAATTGCAAAGCTGCATCACTTTTATCGGCCGACAACTTTTCTTGGGGCAGTTGTGGATTTATCAGTTAAGCTAAATAATGAGCCGGTGTCATAGCTTGTCGGTAACGATTCATGACAACCTTCATTTGAATAATGCTTAGTGAATCTTCTAGTTCATCAACCAATTCCTTCCAGATAAGTACACTATCCGAAATAGTGCACTTATCGCTTTGAATTTTATCTAAAGCTTTGGATATAGGCTTCAGTCTAGCCACAAGATCCTCCGCATTTCTTTTAATGCTCATATTTCGTATGAGGTTTCTAATGTCAGAGCTAATAACGTCTTTATTTTCATCTGCTATTTGCATCAATATGGGCCAGTTTTTAATATAGATCTTAAGAGAATCACACATTGTGTTCCATCTTACTTCTTGAGGCATTACTAAACTATTTGCCCTAGTGAGTGAATATTTAGCATGTGCGAAATGGTTATTCCTGAAGTATTTGATAACTTCCAAAACATGACCTGTAGCGTTTGGAATTTCTAAATCTTTAGCCAGTAAATTAAGAATATGCGCTGAACATCCGTACGTAACTATTGGTGTATTAACTTTCGTTCCATCATCATCACCACTGTTTGTTTCAAGCTGTCTACACATTTTTGCCATATTGGCGGCGTTATCTGACACAACACTTTTAACTTTGCAGTTATACATTTTTTCTGCTTTTTGTATACTTGCAATTGCCACAGTTTCCAAGTAGTTGGCAGTGTGATGATGGTCGGTCGTGTCAATGGTATCAACTAGGACGGTTTTGCCGTTATTGGCTGTGACACACGAGCAAATGATAGGATCGTTTCGTATATTCGACCATCCATCAATTGACAAGCATACAGTTTTGTTCTCCAAATCTGATTTGCAGTTGTTCTGTTTTTCCTTGTAAACTTCATCGAGCAGCTTGCCACCAATATCAAATCGATTTGGAGGAATGTAACCAGGCCGCAAGATATTTATCAATTTCTTGAACTCCTCATGTTCTGAATGCAGAAAAGGAGTGTTAGTCGCATAAAAATATCTCGCAACTTGCAAATCAAGAATATGTTTTTGAGTAGCATTTGTTTTCATCACATATTCATCTAGCTTTTCATGGCCTATGCGAGCACTCTGGTTTGATTTAGATGAGGAACTAGCAGAATACTGAGAAAACACAGAGCTACTAGCATTTTCATTGGCTTCTAAAACAAAAAAAATTAAAAAGTATTGTTCATTTGTTCATAAAAATAACATATATGTAAAAAATCTGAACACTCCTCTGTGAAGGCGTCTCTTGAGAAAAAAAAAAATGTAAAATACCAAGTTACCTGCACTCGCGACATCTTCATCTACAGCGCTTGTAACGGGTGTTTTTTTAAGAGCTTGAGAACTTTAAATGATAATACAAGACTGAAATATTGGTGAAATGAAATTTTTTTTATTATAATCTGGTAGATAATTTCATGGCATTTATTTTTTGAAAATGATTTCCGGCATATGCCCACCGCGGCTACGAGTTACATGGAGCATTCGATCAGTCCAATTTTTCACTACTTTTTCCAATAAAGCTGGCCGTATCTCCTCAATGGTTGCTTGAATATTGGCTTCCAATGCTTCGAGACTTGCTGGTTTGTCGGCATAAACCAATGACTTAACATAGCCCCACAAAAAGTGATCAAGAGGCGTTAAATCGCACGAACGAGGGGGCCAATTAACAGGACCACTTCTGGAAATAAAGTTGTCACCAAATTTATTTTGCAATAACTCGATGAGCTGTATTTTACAGGCACGTAAACCAAGATCTTTACGTAAAATCTTCCACGTAGTGGATGCACAAAGACCAACAAGTTGAGAACGGCGACGAATCGACATTTCGGGGTCTTCTTGAACACTTTGCGCTACAGCAGCAATATTCTCTTCGGTACGCACATTTATTTGTCTTGTTGATGGTTTCGAGTCAAGAAGAGTAAAATTAGTGCGACAACGATCAATAACTGCACGAATTGCTTGCTCAGTAGGCCGATTATGTTGACCGTAGAATGGACGAAGTGCTCTATGAACTTCGCGAACAGATTTATTTTTTTCAAAGTAAATTTCCACAATTTGGAAGCGTTGTTCTGGCGTTAAACGATTCATGATGAATTGCCAAATCTTACTGAACAGAAATGTCAAAACAGTTTGACAGTTCTTAGCTGTCAAACCATAGTTATCAATATCGAAAGTTCTCATGCAGCTAAAAAAACACCCGATATTACGATTGCGCGTCGTCACACATATTTCCAAATGCTTTTTCATTCTAGCTACTAAACCCATTAACTCTTTATTACAGCGTTTACACACCGCTTTGTTAAACTTTCCACAAGCGGATTTTTTTTCGTTGAAATAAACCCACACAGCATCCTTTTTTCTTCCAGACATATTCTTGTTGTATTCACTCTTTCATTAGTCAATAACGAATGACCGGTCCAGAGACAACCCGTCGAGTATTTTAGTTTCGTAGGGGAACCCCCGAACTATGTTGGCAAATTCTCTGTGACGTCTGTAAGAAGCGGTCAGTGCATTTACGCAGCACACGTTTGGATGCGGGTTGCGACTTCTGAACAGCGCGCAATAATGTTTTTGGGACGATTTGGTTGCAGTAAAAATATATTGATTTAAATCATTGATTTTTTTAAAAAAATCATTTAATTAAAATCGCGATTAAAATCAGTGATTTAAATCAAATGATTTAAATCATATCAACCCTGCTTTATAAACAGGCCATGTTTTGTTGACCTGAAAATTCAACTTCAATGCCCTGATCAATATGTAAGAAGACAAAGAAGGTAAATAACATTCTCCGTTCTTAATCCAAGAGGAAGAGATTGCTTCCACAGTCCTCTTATCAGGAGTTCTAACGGAATAGAGAAGAACCAGTTATCGGCAGTGATATTCCGATTGGTTCCAACAATCGCAGTTACAAGCCTCAGAAGAGCTTGTGTGAGTTTCGGCATTTCCGTCTCATTTTGAGGCAATGTCTCCCCATCACTTCCTCTACCTAAGTAAATGTAGGCATTCAATAGACTACCTAAGTGCTGACGTCACGGGGTGGGGATAACGCCGAAAACCTTTCCAAACAAGTTTGTGGGCATTTTGGTCAACAGTTATGGTGGCAATCTGTTCAATTTGCACATCACGTAATTGGCATCTGTTTTTAACAAACTCAACTTTGTTTGTGGCCTCAATAAAATTGTCAGATGGTATGATGTATTCAATAATTGGAAGATCTGTAAAATCCTCATCGGCGATTTCGTTTTAAAGCAACCATGTAAATCCCACAACATTGCCGAATTCTGATAACTTGTCCCTCAATTTTTGTTTTTTCGCTTCAGTTACGTCCTCTTCAATGGCTGTATAAGGTTTTGGAGGATACAACTCTTCAGCTGTCTTAACTGAAATGCTTTTTTGTTTGGAAGCATTCCATGTACACTCCTTGTCAGTTACGGAAATGTTGTAATGACCAAAAAGAGCTAGGGCTGCAATATGATGGCACTTAATACCCCTCGGACAGTTACATAGCGCAGAAGTAATTTCCCCCAACTTACTTATTGTTATCTGTAATATAAATATATCAAAAAGTTTTAATATGCGTTATCAATTGTTAAGCAACCTGCACATTATATGTTTTGTCTTTCATGCTGGCATGTACTTCGCTTCTAACCATCATCAAGTCTGCATCAAATCCCATGCTTTTCGTCACCTTAACCATATTATGCAGACCCCTGGCGCACACAAATTATATTATCGTGGATCGGGGAATCACAGACACAGACCACGAAATTACGGAACAAAGCGAGAATACTATTTACTAGTTCATTACCTACGCTCCACACGTATAGATGGAGCCATTGACATGAAAAAATAATTTCAATTCTAAATAATTTCAATTCTATATCTATACAGTAATACCCCGGACTTACGCGATAGGTGGGTCCGAGCGGTTGCCGTGTAAGTCGAATTCGCGTAAGTCGGGGCTCAACGTTGCATATACATACATATAAAGTTTGTTTAATCGGGACCAGAGTTTAAAGAAAACAATAATTTAGAAGAAAAATGTTTAATAAAGTGTAGGATAATAAAAAAATATTACATTGTTATGAATAAAGTAAGCTAAACCGAAATTATTTTGATGTCGAAGGCTTCATATATTCCAACAATGTTGCCTGACGAGTTAAATTTTTCTTCTTTTCACGTAAAATTTCCTCGTAGCATACCAGTAATTTTTTTATCCCTCGTTTTGTTGTAGAAACGCGTTCTTCATTAGAATCAATTTTTTCTAAAATTTGTAACCCCTTTTCAATTGAATTGAGCCCTTCTGTTAAGTTTGCAATTGTCATTTGATTTACCGATTCAACTGGGTCTAGCGAATCAGTTTGTTCAATGTCTTGCTCATACCTACGCATTTCTATAACCTCGTCAATTGTTAGCTCTTGATTGTGTGAATCTAGCAATTCTTGAACGTCATCATTATCGACCTCTAAATTTAATTGCTTGGCGATATCGACCACTTCTTCTATTATGCTATCGATTTGTTCAGGGTCTGAAATGGTTTCTCCTTGGGTTTCAGAGGTGAAAAAAAATGGACACAGTTTTTTCCAGACACCATTGAGAGTTTTTTGTGAAACCTCATTCCAAGATTGTCCAATAATTCTTACAGCATCTAAAACATTGAATTGCTTCCAAAAGTCTTTAACAGAAAGCTCATTGTTTTGTCTCATAGCTTCATGTAGATGTGCAAATGACCGCCTTGTGTAGTAAGCTTTAAATGTTTTAATGACTCCCTGGTCCATTGGTTGAAGCAAGCTGGTAGTGTTTGGTGGCAAAAATACAACTTCCACACGTGGATCGAAATTAATTAGAGTTGCGGGAGGATGACCTGGCGCATTGTCAATTAGTAGCATTACTTTAAATGGGATTTCTTTCAATCGGCAGTAACGTTCGACTTCAGGAATAAAATGATGGCCAAACCAGTCTTCAAAAAGAGAAGCTGTCACCCAAGCTTTTGCATTAGACTTCCAAATGACAGGCAAACCAGCTTTAGATTTATTTTTTAAGGCTCTTGGATTTTCTGAGCGATAAACTAAGAGAGGTTTTAATTTACAATCTCCAGCTGCATTCGCACCAACCATCACTGTTAATCGATCCTTGGCGGCTTTAAAACCTGGAAAGGTTTTCTCTTCACGCGCAATAAAAGTTCTTTTAGGCATTTTCTTTCAAAAAAGACCTGTTTCATCTACGTTAAAAATAGTTTGGCTAGTGTAGCCACCTTCATCTATCATTGTTTTGAGTTTTTCTGGATAGAGAGATGCAGCTTCTTTATCAGCGCTTGCCGCTTCTCCACTCTCTGCGATGCTATGCCAATTACAACGACTCTTAAATCGGCTGAACCAGCCGTTCCTAGCTTTAAACACTTCATTTTCAGCCGCCTCCCCAGCTTCTTCTTTTAGTTTTTCAAAAATCTGCTTTGCTTGAAAGCACACTGTATTTTGATCAACAGGACAATTTTTCACTCTTACTTGATTATCACACCATGACTGTAGCAATGTTTCCATCTGTGCGATAATACCGTGACGCTTACGGATGATACTTGAATTCAAAGATTGAGAGTCTTTCACAGCGGTCATAATTTTTTCTTTACCTTTTACAATCGTTCGGACTGTTGATTCCGGTAGGTCAAATTTCTTTGCCAACTCACAAATTTTCATTTTTGCTTCAAAGTCTTTAATTATATTCAGTTTACACTCCAAGGAGAGTGTTTTTCTTTTCTTGTTAGGCTCAAATGACTCATTTTTCGTTCTTTTAGACGACATAATTAGAAATTATAAGTAAAACGCACTGCGCACTTAAAACAATTTCACGCGGAACACGTTTAAACCTGTCGCAAACTGAACGCTGAGTGGGCGGAGCGAGAAAGCCGATGCGCGTGGCAATCAAAATGAAAAACCGCGTATCTTCGAATTCGCGTAAAACGGGGTAGCGTAAGTCGGGGTATTACTGTATTGAAAAACATAGAGATTGGGAGTTACGTTGTGATTAAGAGGGAAGAGTTTAGTAGTAAGTAGTAACGTAAAAATTCAGTAGAATCATGCTGGTCATCAGTAGATCAGTAGACAATCGGTGAAATCAGTAGTTCTACTGAAAAATCAGTAGTTCTACTGAAAAATCAGTAGACTTGGCAGCACTGCTCGTAACCCATACAAGTTGTATTAGCAGTCCTCGTGCGCTCGCCGAAGCGCACGAGAATGTTTCGTTACAGGGAAAATAAGTCTTAATAGTTTAGCAAAGCGCTTAAATTGCTTCGTCATAGTTGGACATTTTATTTGTTATATGTTTTTGTATGTTTAAAAAATAAATATTAACATGGTAATTTAAAAATAAAGATGAAGTAATTTTGTAATTTTTAAATATTTTGAATTGGTGGTTCAGAGCAGGAGCGCACTTAAGGTACAGCCGCCAATGGTATTGGTAGAATAATACTTACAGAACTGAATACGATGTTGATGTTGATTGTCGCATTATTGTTAATTTTTAACTTGGACGCTGCAAAAGGAAACGTATTATTATTTGTTTTGACGAGGGCATAGTTAATTACGTTTTCATTAAATGTATAATGTATATTTATGAAAATTATTTAGAATGATATCACAAACTTGGAAAAATGAAAATTTTCTTACCGTCCATGATGCTGGGTGAACCGTAAATGTGTAAAATTTCGGCCAGGTCAATCCTAACAAGTATCAGTGAGCAGATCTCGGGCAGAGGTGCGGCTTACTTTACTTGAACAGCGAATCAAAATTTGTAGGGCGGTTACAAGGACATGGACACGACCACTTGTTGCATCTTGCTAATAGTGTGAGACAAACGTAGGCGTATGCAGGGTGGGGAGATATGTGTCGTGATGTCCTCCAGAAATGTTTGAAGTCCGAAAATGTATAATAGGCCCCATACACATCGTTCTTTCACGACGATTTTACCCGACAGAACGAAGAACGAAACCGATGAACGCCCATACACATCGGTCCAGTAGTGACCGATTTTTCGCGATGGAACGTTCGCACTTATTAGCAGTGGCGGCGGCTTTAGCTGTGAAACGAAATGAAGCAACTAAAAAAAAGCGAACGAAATGGACCAAGGAATGGTTGCTTAAAAGGAATATATTAGGTCACATAAATTTATTAAATGATTTACGGATTGAGGGAATTGATTGGTTCAACTATCTTCGGATGGATGAGGACACTTACTTTCGATTACTGGAACTTGTTACCCCATTTATCAAACGAAAAAACACTCATATGCGCCCGTCGATTAATCCACATGAACGCCTCATCGCTACTTTGCGTTTTCTTGCAACAGGACGAAATTATGAGGATATGAAATTCTCAACACTCATTTCAGCCCAATCACTAGGGCGTATTATTCCAGAAACATGTGAAGCAATTTATAGAGTGTTGAAACCAGAATATCTCAAGGTAAGAAAAAATAAATTTACGAATTAACATATATTTTTTCGAGCTATTTTTGCATGTACGGGTACATATAACACGAAGAAAAATTTCGTTCGTCGCTACCTACATGAGAGGAAGGATACAAATTTTTTGCCGAATAATTTGTATCCATTTCCTCATTAAATATTCTTAACCTTGAATTTTTATTTATGTTCCCTAAATGTGCTTCACAGAGAATTTCCATGATCAATTCTTCAAAAATTATTCCTATTTGCTGCGGCAAGTCCCTCAACTTATGGGCGATATTTTTGCCAATAACATCGAATTTGTCATCAGTTTGTCGCGGCTCTTTCAACTGTTTTTCTACGATTTCCAAAATATGATCCGCTTTCCGTTTTCGTCCTCTTGATTTTTGGTTGGAAATTGAAAAACCGCTTGTCCGTGGTGTTTCTAATAATTTTTCATTTTCCAAAACAAATTGCGGTGCTACAGTAGCGCGTTCTTCAGTAGATTCAGTTTGTGGTTCCCACTCGCTTTCAACCTATGTAATATAAACAAAGTATGTAATTAATGATGATTTCATTTTGTAGTTTCCTAAAACGGAAGAGGAATGGCGAGTTATAGGGAAAAAATTTGAGATACGATGGAACTTCCCAAATTGTTTAGGAGCCGTAGACGGGAAACACATAAACATTATTCCTCCTCCAAATAGTGGATCATTCTACTGGAACTACAAAGGTCGGCACAGCCTTGTTTTAATAGCAATTGTAAACGCAGAGTATGAGTTTATAATGGTCCACTTTGGCACGAATGGTAGAATATCGGAAATCAGGCTTTAAAAATTCCCCCACCATGTAAACCAGAAGATAGTGAACAAGAGCTACCATTCGTCTTCGTTGGTGATGAAATATTTACGCTTAGAGAAGATTTTTTGAAACCATTCAGTCAACAGCAATTAAATGCGCAAAGGCGAATATTCAATTATCGTTTATCTAGATGTAGGCGCATAGTTGAGAATGTTTTTGGCATATTAGCTTCAAGGTTTAGAATATTTCATACTGCTATCAATATGAAATTGGAAAA
Source organism: Novius pumilus (assembly GCA_020654155.1). Classification (NCBI taxonomy): domain Eukaryota; kingdom Metazoa; phylum Arthropoda; class Insecta; order Coleoptera; family Coccinellidae; genus Novius; species Novius pumilus. The sequence continues at coordinate 164,563 of JAIFOV010000505.1, forward strand.
TACCGAGAGGGTGGTAATGGCTTGCTGTGCATTACACAATTTCCTGAGACGAAATGGTGGAAATAATTATATTCCCCAAATTACCTCAGATGCAAAAAACTTGGAACCCGACGAAAGTGAAGTAGGACTTACGGCAGGTGAAGATCCATTAACAAATTTGCAACCAGGACGGAACAGAAATCCTACAGTTGATGCCAAGCAAGTTCGCGAGTTGTTCACAAGGTATTTTTGTAATGAAGGTGCTGTACCTTGGCAAAATAATTTTATCTGATTATGTTTAATAAATAATGAATAAAAATTTTTGCTTCAATCCGAAAAGTTTCTCTTAACCTTGCAATAAACGATTCATCATTTCATTTATATTAAGAGGGGGTAAAATTTTAAAGCCGACAAACCTTAATATCTTAATGATTTCTTTATATATGAATATTATTGGTTGATTAACTTCCAATTATGCGTGATACTTTTAAAAATTAAATGGATAAGATATACATACCTCTTGATTTTCATACTCGGTGTCAGATTCAACCAAATTGTCAATTCCAGTCCTCGGAGTTTCTTGATCCGACAAAAAAAGCAGGTGTTCAAAATACCACAGATGGGGTTTATATGTTTCCTCTTCACCCGCGCCTGACCTTTTCGAGTTCTTCATTTTGCGCAATTCTTTTCGAAAGGAACCACGTAATGAATGAATCTTCTTCTTCACGCTTACAACATCCGCACTCGCGTCCACCTCCTTCATTTTTGTAACTAATTTTTCATAGGCTAAATTTTTTTTTATACGATCACTGTACTCCTTCGATTTCACCTTCCAAATACAAGGTAAAGATCGATATATTTGGATGAATTCAATTATGAATTCTTTACTCATTTGACGAAAATCAGTCATTTCAACGGAAGTAACAATTTCTTTAGAACGATACGAAGCGTTGAGCGTTCACTGCGAAACAGAAAGCAATAAAAAAAGAAAGCCTTCTTGAAATTAAACCCTGCAGCCACACGAATACAGTTGACTGCAGGAAATGTTGCAGGGACTTATCAAAACCGTCATGTGGCTGGGTAATGTGATCTGGTCGGTCTCACGACCGCAGTCAAAGGGTAATAAATAAGATAAGCCCCTTGACTGCTTGTCTGGTCGACAGTACAGATCGAGCGCTCTGCATGGAAAGAGGATATGCCATTTAAGCGTAGCGCCACAGCTGCGGCAACTTTTATATCCATCCAAGTGAATATTCAACGTCGTACTGACGGTCGCTGATAACGACGGCAGCCGAGCAGTGTGTGGCCGGTCGCGGCAGTGCAGGTGCAGGAGCATCAGCAGTAGCAAAGGACTGTGTGTGGCTACGGCAAAACCGTGTACATCTTCACAGATGTGGCAGTTTCGGACTACGTCAAACAATAATTTATGACACCAGAACCTTTTCAACCCAAATGTCTACCCCTTGAAGGCAATATTCACTGAAGTTTGGACTCCTCGGCAATTATATAATTGAATTCTCTTTTTTTTGTGCGTCACTATTGAATACCTATGCGAATTTCTTGAGATGACTTTTCATGTCTGTTAATTGGTTTTTTGAGTTCATTTCTCAAATTAGTCTCGCGTATTCAATTATAAACTTTTGATATTCCATCTATATTACTATGTAATGATAAACATAATAATATTCATTCGCCACATTTGTATATTATAAATGAATATAAATAGATATTATGGATTAAGACATAGTCAAGATAAGCGATTAATTCACTTAGTTCAATAAAACGTTTTTTTTTAATCTGGCCGCATTCACAAAGCCAATTTGTTAGTACCCCAAATTATTTCATAAATAGGAAACGCCGCCTATGAGAAAACACGACGAGTTTAGCCCATACACATCGTGTTTACCCGTCGTGCTGTCGGTTCGCCGGTTGGATTTCAAAACGATTTGATATTTTTGAACGTCGGGCAATCACGACACGATGCGCCCATACACATCGGTTTTCTCGACCGTTCGTTCCAATTTGGAGGACCGACGGGTAAAATCGTCGTGAAAGAACGATGTGTATGGGGCCTATAAGGAATGGAGAAGGCCAGTGGGTCTGAAAAATGATTTGAAACTTTCTGACCGCGTAGCTAGTAGCTTCAGAAATATATTAGTTTTTGTTTCATCTGAATTGACTTAGTAGTTTTGAAGTTATGCCAAGTTTAGGTTCCGCATTATTTGAATTTTTCGAGAAGCGCGCCACAGTCGTGTGACGTCAATCCACATCGTTGCGGCGAACCGCCTAACGCGCTCGTGGAGATTTGTTTCGTTATCGAGTGTTTCGGCCGGACGAGTTTTTCATACGTTGGACCGAGTTTAACCTTCTTGGCAGATGTGTTTGGGTTAATAACAGGTACAATACTGTAATATTGTATCAGATATGGATTATGATTTTCTAAAGGGACAATCTGATAACTTGCCTTACATCGACGGCCTGATAGTCGCTAAATATTTTTCGAATAATTCCGACTTTTTAGCGGCCGAGATGCGGGGAGTTTACATTAACCATCAAGACGACGGCAGCTAGAACCCCCATTAAATATTAAGTGTTAATTATTCATACTTTTCAACACATTTAGCAATTCAACATCGGTTTTTGTATTGACCACTCATAATTCGCGGTTTGAAGATCATGTAAATATCCTTTCCGATTATATTTGCACCCGTCTGACGGCGCCAAGATCCCATGTTGATGAAACATGAGAACCAAGATAAGAAACGCATTGAACAATATTTAGACGCAGACCTGACACGATTCAGGGTCGATAGTTGAGACGAGCGCAAAGGCGGCGAACCGCTGCCGATGTGGAGTGACGTCACAACGACCGTTTTCGCTTCGTCGTCGGATGCCTAATTTAACAGCAAATATCTCGGAAACTATGAGACGTATCAAAAAAATTTTTCCACACTACCTTTTCATTCGTTATGAGGTTTAGTATAAGGTGAAAACTGAAAATTGCTGGTCTTCTCTATTGTCTCCCGCCAAAAGGAGAAAGTGCACAAAAATATTGGCGATTCCTTTTTTTTACGTCACACATTTCAGGGATTCGTGGCTGGTGACAATTCATAGTTGGCAATCGAGGCCTTGAAATACTTCCGACCGGTCGACTTCGGGGCCACGTATTTCCTATTCGATCCATTGTTCCTCCGTGTATTTGTGGATTTCCAACAAATATAAATATCTGTACTTACTTGAAGTGCACGGCAATTCCCCTGGACATTTTCAAATCTGCGGGAACACAATGTGCTAAAGCGAACTCCTCACTCATGTGAAATAAATCAGATGAGTGTTCGCTTACATTGCCAACATACCTCCATCCTTCCTCTTCACAAAATATTTTGAATTCGGCATGTGATGCCATGAATAAGTTTTCGTTCGAATTCATGTCGGTTTCAAAACGTAAATAAATACTTCTTCTTTCTTCGCTGTAGATGCCTGTCCGTCGCCCCGCCAACCTCTTACTTATACTCGTACTACAAATGTTGATTGGTGGTAGATGATCAATTTCGATTCGCTGGACCAATAGGCTTATTGGGCGTGCTAAAGCGAACTCCTCACCCTCGTGAAATAAATCAGATAAGTGTTCGCTTACATTGCCAACGTATCTCCATCCTTCCTCTTCAAAAAAGAGTTTAAAATCGGCATCAGCTGATCCAAGAAAAGAGCGTTCGTTTGAGTTCGTCTTCCTATGTCTCGTTTCAGAACGAAAATGAATAGTTATTCTTTTTTCCTGTAGATGCCTGTCCGTCGTTCATATTATTTATGTTTTTTGGTGGCCGCCACTTTTGCATATGTTTTTGATTCGGTCGTGGCAGAGTCCCCGGCGGCGGCGGGGTTCCCAGCGGCGGCGGCAGAATTCCCGGCGGTGGCGGCGGAATTCCCGGCTTTCGTAAATGCCTCGCGGCGGATTTCTTTTTTTGATTTCGATTGAAATATTTCGGACTTCGGGCCGACTCCGAGGCCACGTGTTTCCTTTTTTCCCCCCGTGTGTTTGTTGTCCTTTCAGTGTGCTATGAAGAAAGGTTCATTGCATTACATTTCATTGAGACGTATTATTGGTAGAATAATACTTACTGAATTGAAGACAATGTTCATGTTGATCGTGGCATTATTGTGGATAATCATGTTGGGAGCTGCAAGAGGAAACGTTTTTTTTTTTTTTGACAATGGCATAATTAATTGATTTTTCATTAAATGTATAATACATATTTATGAAAATTATTTAGAATGATATAGGGGAGAGGGTGGTAAGATGGGGTACTTAAGCTTTAAAGGTCAATAATATAAAAAAACACATAGTGAAACAATCGTATTTATTTTTTAATTAACAACTAATTATTATTATTCAAATATTTGGTGTCATTAGGAACTTTTGGTAAAACATTTATGAAAAAAAAATAAAATAAAAAAAAAGGTGTTTTGCCCCATCTTACCCCATGGTGCTGGTAAGATGGGGTACCCCCCTGAGGTAAGATGGAGTGATGAGAATAATCACAGAGACAGATGATTATTTATGCTCGCAGAACTCGCAGACATGTGTGGCTTCGTCATCATCATCATCTATTCCTGCGCAGCTATTATGAGCCCATCTTCCACACAATGAGCATGATATCCACCCTCCAATGGAAACGGAATATACTTCCTCACAATATATACATGGTGTGTCCTCGTCTTCTTCACTTTCATCTCTAGATGATGAGACTCTGCGTCGTTTTGCTATTTTCGCTGATCGGCTATTTTTCTTTGATTTTTTATTTTGAGCTATTGTAGTAGTTTTCTTCTAGTTTTTAAGTTCACTTTTTCTCTGTTTTGCTTCTATTTTCTCTAGTTTTTTCTGTTCGGCATCTTTTTTTTTTTGGGCGATGACTTCTAATTCTTGTTTGTAGGGTGACGACGTGATAATTGCTGTTTTTCTACGCTTTTTAGCAACACGAGAGGATTTTTTGGTAAGCGGAAGTGGAATGAGTTGTTTTGGAGAAGTCAAAACAAAGCTACTGTCGGGTTTATCGCATGTGGGCACAATAGCTGGTTGTGATGTCTCCGGTTGGTCTTTAGTTTGATACGGTGCTGATTCCTGATTAGCTAGCCTGGGACTTCAGTGGGAACACCCTGGCAAAGGGTCATCAACAACGTTGCTGCTAAAAGTCGCAGCATTATCAGCTATTGTGTCTGTATCAGCCATTGTCGCAGCTACTGCGTCTGAAGTTCGGGCAGTAGTGACATTGCTTATATCTTGAAGTACTTCTCGGTTTGTGGAAGTTTGACCGTCATTTAACTGGATCTCCGTTGTCAAAGACGGGGCAAAATCTGTTTCGGAAAACACGTTTGGATTATACGGCCAAATCCCACATTTACGAAATCCATTTACTGCTGTAGACATAGTGGCTGCTTGAACAAAAGCATTTCCAAAGACTTCAGCAACTTGGCGGATAGTAACGACTAGTCCAGGGTGAGAACGCAACCAGGCTGTAACTGCTTGTTCATAATAAACGCTCAATGGTCGCATGAACGCAACATCCGCTACTTGTAAACGGTGTGTTGTGTGTGGAGGAAAACACAAGATTATAACACCATGAGTTCTGGCTTCATCGATCAAATGAAGATTCTGAGTGTGAGTGCTGTGCCCATCCAGTAAAAGAAGCACGGGTCTCTCTTTAGACGCCCCGCTGAAAATCACAAATCTCTTAAACCATTTGAGGAATAGCTCGGAAGTAATCCACCCCGAATCACTACATGTGCCCCAAGCACCAGCTTGCGAATTCATCATCAGCTCTGGATTCATCTTCTTTCTTGGAAAGATAAGCATAGGTGGCATGTAGTTTCCAGCTGCACTGAAGCATATCTCAACCGTTACAGTCTGTCCTCGTTCTGCTGAAACTATGGCCCCAACCTGTTTCCGTCCTCTTTTAGCAATTATCTTAAAATTTGTCTTTGGTACTACAGAAACCCCTGTTTCGTCACAATTAAGTATACGGTCAGGAGTTAGTTGGTGCTCATCGTACACGTTCCCGAGGAAATTGAAGAATTTTTTGACTGCAACTTTGGTAAAACCAGATGCTCTGGCAGCAGAAGTATTTTTGGGCTTTCTGATTGAAAGCTCTGGGTGTCGTTTTAGGAAGCCATGTATCTCTACCTGCTTCCTTTTTCTCAGCGTTGAATGGATTATCCTTATTATTTTTAATTGCTAACTGGTATACTAATGTCTTTAGATCTTTAACCGTAAGTCCATATAACCTTTCTTCCATTTCTAATAAATAGGCACAAAGCTCGTTTTCTTCAGACACAGAAAAAACAGGCAGCCTAGGACCCAATGGTACTTTAAGTGGTATGGGTAAATTTTCATCAGATGTTTCGTTCAATACTATGCGAGCAGCCTTAACTTTTCTCTCTAATGTCGTCTGTGGCACATCAAAAAGTTTAGCTGCTTTATAATAACCCATTTTTCGATCCAAACCCGTTTGAACTGCTTCCCGCATGGATTCTTCGGACCACGACCCTCTGTCAGTCTTGCGTTTGTAGTTACGAACCATTCTAAGAAGAAAAATTATGATAAGCTCCCAAAAACCGGACTAATTTTTACGGAAAACAAACAAGAACAAAAGTATTTTAGTGGGGGTAAGATGGGGTACCCCATCTCGCCTGCAGAGCCATTTTATAAAAAAAAACAAAACAAAAAGAAACAGCCAACAATCTTAAGGAAACACAATACCTACCTTATTATAGATTAGTTTAAGCGTCAATCACAGCAACACCCCACCAGCTAACGTTATTTAGTAAAGCACAGTAGCGTGTCAAACCAGAAGAAAATATGAATTGCAAATTACAATAAAACACTTTTTTTGAATTTTTTTCAACCCGGCGCACTTGTGAACCACTAACTACCGGGCGACTGACAAGTGTCATGGCGGCGCATCGAACGATGAATGAACGACCGTGATTGGTCAATTTAAACTATGAATTTCGCTGGGTACCCCGTCTTGCCACCCTCTCCCCTAACAAACTTGAAAAAATGAAAATTTTCTTACCGTCCATGTTGCTGTTCGTGTGGCTGGCTGAACTGTATTTGTGTAAAATTTCGGCCAGGTCATTTCTACCAAGTAGGTATAAGTGAGCAGATTTCGGGCAGGGGTGCGGCTTACTTTACCTGAACAGAGAATCAAAATTTGTAGGGCGGTTACAAGGAGATGAACACGACCACTTGTTGCATCTTGCTAATAGTTTGTGACAAGCGTAGGCGTATGCAGGGCGGGGAGATATAGGTGTCGTGTCCCCCCGAAATGTTTGAATTCCGAAAATCTATAAGGAATTGTCTTCCGCCAAAAGGAGAAAAGGTGTGACTTACTTTTCAGAGGATTTTCAAAATTATACCCTATCACCGGGTTGGTGAGAAATAACACCTTCTAACATCAATTCACGATTAGCGTTGGATTACGCAGAGCCGGCGTTTCAGTTAAATTGATTCTCTTGCATGGCTTTCTGTGATGAAGTCCAAGATTATCAAAGCAACAAGTTAGCCGGAAAAATTGAAAATAAGTCATAGTCGGGGTAGCTTAATGGTAGAGCAATAGCGCGTAAAGCTGGAGGTCCGGGTTCGATTCCCGGTCCCGCCGTGACTTACTTTTCAGAGGATTTTCAAAATTATACCCTATCACCGGGTTGGTGAGAAATAACACCTTCTAACATCAATTCACGATTAGCGTTGGATTACGCAGAGCCGGCGTTTCAGTTAAATTGATTCTCTTGCATGGCTTTCTGTGATGAAGTCCAAGATTATCAAAGTTAACAAGTTAGCCGGAAAAAATTGAAAAATAAGTCATAGTCGGGGTAGCTTAATGGTAGAGCAATAGCGCGTAAAGCTGGAGGTCCGGGTTCGATTCCCGGTCCCGCCGTGACTTACTTTTCAGAGGATTTTCAAAACTATTTGAGTATGTTTTCACTAATGAGAAGATTGTTTCTTATTTAGCAGCATACCTCATTAATACAATATCCATTTGACAATAAGTGCAAGATGATTAGTTAGTAATTCTACTACTGTAATTATCGTACTTACCTTCGGCATTCAATTCTTGAGCGATTTTTTTCCAAATTACATCTTCATATTCCGCATTCCTATACTGATCATTCGTCTGGCCGTACAGGACGGGATATCTTCTCACAGATTCAATTAATTCTTCCGCTCTAATCATTTTTTCCACAATTCAAAACGCTAACCGGCAAACAGAATATCATCCGACACGTGTCATGCAAATATGGAACGAATATAAAACAAAATCGGTGTCTGATCTGTGCGGATCGGAGTAGGGTGGGAGTCGTGGGACAAGCATGGACCACCCCATTTGAAAAACAGTATCATTCAAGTATCATACATTTATCCGATTGTATGATCGGAGTAGGATCGGATTCGTGTATGACTAGCATGTCCCGGCCGAATATTCGGTACGGTAAAGGCTAAACCGAATAATATTCGGTATTCGGTTATTCGGCCAAATCAATATTCGGCGCATCTCTACAAAATATACAGCCGATTTATGTAATGCAGGATGTACAACTGTAAATACTTTGTTAATTAAAGTGAAGACATTTGTTTCAGTTTGACTCGATGTGATCTCTGTAGTAACACCTCCACCTGTTCCTTTAGCATATTTCCATATCTCCACTTCTTTCTATCTTATTTTAATATGCATGTCTTGCCAAATCTAAAATATAAGTGAAATAAACTTTCATAGAAATTTAGACATTAGTACTTTTTACTTACTTTTCGTCCTTATTGCCACCACGAATTGCGTTTAGCAACGAAGAAGTTATGACCAACCTTGTTTAATATTCGTTGAATATCGTTCGCAACATAAAATTGGTCATTCTTTAATCAGTTGAAAGAATATTTTCCTGTTAAACTATGAATTTCGCTGGGTACCCCGTCTTGCCACCCTCTCCCCTAACAAACTTGAAAAAATGAAAATTTTCTTACCGTCCATGTTGCTGTTCGTGTGGCTGGCTGAACTGTATTTGTGTAAAATTTCGGCCAGGTCATTTCTACCAAGTAGGTATAAGTGAGCAGATTTCGGGCAGGGGTGCGGCTTACTTTACCTGAACAGAGAATCAAAATTTGTAGGGCGGTTACAAGGAGATGAACACGACCACTTGTTGCATCTTGCTAATAGTTTGTGACAAGCGTAGGCGTATGCAGGGCGGGGAGATATAGGTGTCGTGTCCCCCCGAAATGTTTGAATTCCGAAAATCTATAAGGAATTGTCTTCCGCCAAAAGGAGAAAGTGCTCAGAAATATTGGCGATACTTTTTTTTTTGTTACGTCACACATTTCAGGAATTCTTGGCTGGTGACAATTCATATTTGGCCATCGAGGATGATGATGAAAACTGTCCGAAAATCGCGGAACTACTCTCGAATTGGTATGATTTGAGTCGAAATCGAACAATTCGACAATAAGTAGCCCCGACGTTAGTACTCAATTAAAAATGATGTTTAAATAGTTGCACTAATTTTAGCATTTTCCATATTTAATACTTACTTCGAAAATAGTATGAACTTTCCAATTCCCCATTGCCGTATATCAAGTAACACATTAATAATGAAACTCAACATTTTGTTCCGCATTATTTTCACATTTGGGATTTCGAAAAGAACCGATTTTTTCTACTCATTTCCACACCACCCAAAGAGGTTGACTAGATGGCGCGTTCCCCGTTGGGCCTGCCACGAACATTTCTAACAGAAGAAATGTTTATTTGGAAGAATAGATGGTCAATGTTTCAGGTGGTGCAACATTAAATGCCATCTTACACAAAAGAACGCTGTGTCAAGTCCATTTCACAGTCGGTCAGGTACGACAATCTGGCCTTCAGATTACAGAGCAAATCAAACTATACCGGTTAGTTCTAATACGAATCAGGTTGAAAGCAGAAAAGAGGCGCAATATCTCATATTTGTTATATTTTTTAAGCAAAGGCAGATCAACCTAGCGTGTGTGTACAGATTGCAAAGATAACATATATTGCGTTCAACTTTAGCAACATTTAAACAAATTTCCAAATGATACCTGCTCAGTACAGTTGCCCAAATGCAAGAACAAGACGAGACTTAGCCAGTCTTGGTCTTGGTCTTGCGCCAATACACCTGGTCTTGGTCTTGGTTTTGGTCTTGCGCTCCTAGTCTTGGTCTTGGTCTTGGTCTTGCAGCAAGAGTCTTGCAAGTCTTGCAATTACCTATTAGTCTATTACTATTTATTAAAGTTTACTTTAAATCTTAGAAAAACGTATTAGAATTGGAACATTGTGAGCTTGAATTAACATAGCCATAGTAAAGATCAAGCAGATTAATAAACAACTGAAGATTTGATAAGAAATTCGAAAAATCAACTGACCTATATATCGTTTTCCATGGAAGTAACTGTTTCTTAATAAACATTTATGATTTATAAGCTTACATTTGCTAAAACATGTAAAAAAACAAATTTATTACAATAACTTGACTGTCACTATACCTCCAAAGTTACTATTCCTCGTGGACGAAGTCGCGGGCACAGCTAGTAAATACTTACTCTCATCATCTCTCTCAGAGATATTCGAACACTTTTTTGCTATTTTTTCTTGTAAAAACTTAAGAAATATAATGACTAAATGTACAATAATAGTACCTAAGTAATTAGTTTAAAACCATATAAGTAATCAATATTATAATTACTTACTGGAATGAATTATTATGACATCTACTACCTATCCTTACCATTTTATCCTAATCATAATACTACTTACGTGATCAGTATAATGTATTCATTTTCATTCTAAGCACTCTGAAACTTATTTATTCTTTGGAAAACCTATAGGTACTCTTAAAATTCGAAATTATTTTCCATGAATAGTGTCAAATGTTATGATTTCGGCGCGGCGGCAACGATTGTTTTAGATTTCAAAAGAAGCCGCCGGCGCGTGTATCATAACCATGTACTTCCGAAAAGAGGCAAATTTCTTTGAGAAGTAAGTACAAAACCTTTGATGCCGCATTATCAAAGTGCCGATGGTTAAAACATAACTATGCATGCACTCAGTTTGATTTTAATAGATATTTTTTTATTCGCTATGTTTATGGTATTAGTCGTAATGCGCATAGGTCCAGTTTTTCATATTCTTTGATATAGTTTTTTGCGTCTCATAGAATTCCTAAGCGTACCTACCTACCTATACACTGAACTGTTACACCTAACTACTCCGTGAAATAGCGCTAAGTCCTAGCTTCAAGACGCAAGAGTCTTGCAGGCTATGTCTTGTTCTTGCTCAAGTCTTGCACGGTCAGTCTTGGTCTTGGTCTTGCTAAAAATACGCGGTCTTGTTCTTGGTCTTGGTCTTGCAAAAACGCAAGAACAAGACCAAGACTGCAAGACCAAGACTGAATTTGGGCAACACTACTGCTCAGGCGTGAATTGCATTCAACAAAGTCGGCTGTTGCAATTTGCTTTAAGCAAACGAAGCAATTCAGTGACATTTTATCGGAATGTTGAAGTATAAGTAATTTCAAATATTCGCGATATTTCATAATGTCTGGTTTTTGACCGAATAGTTGCTTTCCTCTGACCGTGCATTCGAAAAAGTAGCACAACCAAACGCCGCAATTGTAGCCGTCTTCCTGGGTGTCGTGTTTCGGAAGTTCGATAACCCAATTGTTTGTTGGAAGAGTGGTTTGTTGCGCTTTATTAATGTTTTCCACAAACAAGCGGACATTGTCCAAATATAATTGGACTTCATCATTTCTGCTGTTGGTCAATGGATCGATAAATGTTAATATTCGGTGTTCGTAGTGGACAAAAATTAAACATCAATGACCGGTATTTTTTAGTACATTTTGTCTTATTAAAATAGGATAAGCCGAAATTTTTCGGGTATCTATTTCAATGTTCACCATATTATTATAAAATATGCCGCGGTGTCGTGGTAAGAACATTTCGGTAGTGCAATAAGAATCGACAATATCGAATTTTCCATTGTTTACCGTATGGAATACGAATTCAATTACGGAAACCGAAAACCAATTTTTCCCATTTAGGGAATCGAAATCGCTAAATAGTAGCGTACGTCGCTTCAATTCATTGGAAAACGTCGCGATCTCGTAATCTTGACGGTTCGGTAAAAATTCATAATAGTTGACCGAATTTGCAACTAAACCGTTATCGTACGTTTTTAAATTTTTTATAGTTGCGCGAGTACTACTTTCGTTCATGCACAGTTTGCATTGAAAATAATCCTCCGGCGTCGATTCGTAACCCAAACACCCATCGTGAATCCACTTGTCGCAGGAATCGCATTGCTGCCAATCATCCACCTTTTTTTTTTCGGACAATATGCGCATTTATTTAATGGCGACTCATCATCGGCGGACGATGATATGTCTAGTGTCTCAGCGTACCACCTGCCAGCTCAAAATTATTTGGGCAGTTTGGTTGTTTGCATGCACCTGATTTCTTCTATGATCATGTGCCTTTTTGCGATATGTTTTTTTCAACTGCATGGTGCGTTCATTTAGCCGGCTCAAAATTATTTGGGCACTTTGGTTGTTTACATGCACCTGATTTCTTCTATGATCATGTGCCTTTTTGCGATGTTTTTTTTTTAACTGCAGGGTGTGTTCCTCTAGCCGGTTTAAAATTATTTGAGCAGTTTGGTTGTTTGCATGCACCTGATTTCTTCTATGATCATGTGCCTTTTTGCGATATGTTTTTTTTAACGGCGGGTGAAACCTGACGCTAGGTCTAATGTCGTAAAATATTTTTTCTTTCCTAACTTGTCTAATATACCTAAGTGTCTTCCAGGGACAGATAGGGAACTGCCAATGGTGATAGTGGCCGATGATGCCTTTCCTCTGACAACCAACATTATGAGACAATTTCCAGAGAAGAATTTGAACGACGAACAAAGAATATTCAACTACCGATTAAGTAGGGCAAGGAGAATTTCCGAGAATGTTTTTGGCATTTTAGTGCAAAAATTTCGTATGTTTATGAGACCTCTCCAAGGAAGTCCTGATAACATAACGAGAATAGTATTCGCGGCATGCATTTTGCATAATTTCATTCGGAGTGATGAAGGCAATAGTATAACCGAACAAATTGAAGGTACTGATGGTACAGCACGAAGGGAGATATCTCGGCTTCAGAACTTTCCTCGTCGCCGGGAGGCAGTTAATTGAGAAGCATTTGATGTGAGGGAGGGGTTCAAACACTTTTTCAATTCCCGTGAGGTTAGCGTAGAATGGCAAATACGTCGGGCACTCATTATTTGATTGATGAAGTTGAAAGTAGAAATTCAGATAATGTTCTCTCATTTATAACAAACTTTCATTTTATTATTATAATTGTTCCATGGGACAAAAAATAAAACAACGACAAATTGAAATCAAAGGAATTTCTTTCGTCACAAAGATGTTCCTCGGCGCATACTCGATCGAGTTATCTTCGGAAATTGGAACTTCCCGTTTTTTCTTGAGCAATGCATCTTCCTCTCAAAGAAATAGATGCCCCATTGATTAGATCCTCGAAATAATTTTCAATTTCTGTATAAGTTATAGTTTCATAATTAACAATTTTAAAAAATGCACCAATTGTGATATACTTGTATCAAATACCGAGACTTTTCTACAGTGCGAAACTCATTTCAACGAAGTAATGCCGTCGAAGATAACATCGGCGCCTTGTTTATCAGTTTTCTCTGACTCGGACCGACAACCGCTCGCCATGCGGCGTCGAGTTCGTCCAACAGGGAGCTTTGTCGGGCGAAAAAAGACGTTGATAGACTATTTGAGTATGTTAGAAGGTGTTATTTCTCACCAACCCGGTGATAGGGTATAATTTTGAAAATCCTCTGAAAAGTAAGTCACGGCGGGACCGGGAATCGAACCCGGACCTCCAGCTTTACGCGCTATTGCTCTACCATTAAGCTACCCCGACTATGACTTATTTTTCAATTTTTTCCGGCTAACTTGTTAACTTTGATAATCTTGGACTTCATCACAGAAAGCCATGCAAGAGAATCAATTTAACTGAAACGCCGGCTCTGCGTAATCCAACGCTAATCGTGAATTGATGTTAGAAGGTGTTATTTCTCACCAACCCGGTGATAGGGTATAATTTTGAAAATCCTCTGAAAAGTAAGTCACGGCGGGACCGGGAATCGAACCCGGACCTCCAGCTTTACGCGCTATTGCTCTACCATTAAGCTACCCCGACTATGACTTATTTTTCAATTTTTTCCGGCTAACTTGTTAACTTTGATAATCTTGGACTTCATCACAGAAAGCCATGCAAGAGAATCAATTTAACTGAAACGCCGGCTCTGCGTAATCCAACGCTAATCGTGAATTGATGTTAGAAGGTGTTATTTCTCACCAACCCTTGATAGGGTATATTTTATTTTGAAAATCCTCTGGAATCGAAGTGACCTCCAGCTTTACGCGCTAAAGCTACCCGACTATGACTTATTTTTCAATTTTTTCCGGCTAACTTGTTAACTTTGATAATCTTGGACTTCATCACAGAAAGCCATGCAAGAGAATCAATTTAACTGAAACCTCAACGCTAATCGTGAATTGATGTTAGAAGGTGTTATTTCTACCCAGGGTTAATTTTGAAAATACCCCGAATATGACTTACGCGCTTTTCAATTTTTTCCGACTAACTTATTTTTCATTTTTTTGTTAACTTTGATAATCTTGACTTCATCACAGAAAGCCATGCAAGAGAATCAATTTAACTGAAACGCCGGTTCTGCGTAATCAACGCTAATCGTGAATTGATGTTAGAAGGTGTGACTTACTTTTCAGAGGATTTTCAAAATTATACCCTATCACCGGGTTGGTGAGAAATAACACCTTCTAACATCAATTCACGATTAGCGTTGATTACGCAGAGCCGGCGTTTCAGTTAAATTGATTCTCTTGCATGGCTTTCTGTGATGAAGTCCAAGATTATCAAAGTTAACAAGTTAGCCGGAAAAAATTGAAAAATAAGTCATAGTCGGGGTAGCTTAATGGTAGAGCAATAGCGTAAAGCTGAGGTCCGGGTTCGATTCCCGGTCCCGCCGTGACTTACTTTTCAGAGGATTTTCAAAATTATACCCTATCACCGGGTTGGTGAGAAATAACACCTTCTAACATCAATTCACGATTAGCGTTGATTACGCAGAGCCGGCGTTTCAGTTAAATTGATTCTCTTGCATGGCTTTCTGTGATGAAGTCCAAGATTATCAAAGTTAACAAGTTAGCCGGAAAAAATTGAAAAATAAGTCATAGTCGGGGTAGCTTAATGGTAGAGCAATAGCGCGTAAAGCTGGAGGTCCGGGTTCGATTCCCGGTCCTGCCGTGACTTACTTTTCAGAGGATTTTCAAAACTATTTGAGTATGTTTTCACTAATGAGAAGATTGTTTCTTATTTAGCAGCATACCTCATTAATACAATATCCATTTGACAATAAGTGCAAGATGATTAGTTAGTAATTCTACTACTGTAATTATCGTACTTACCTTCGGCATTCAATTCTTGAGCGATTTTTTTCCAAATTACATCTTCATATTCCGCATTCCTATACTGATCATTCGTCTGGCCGTACAGGACGGGATATCTTCTCACAGATTCAATTAATTCTTCCGCTCTAATCATTTTTTCCACAATTCAAAACGCTAACCGGCAAACAGAATATCATCCGACACGTGTCATGCAAATATGGAACGAATATAAAACAAAATCGGTGTCTGATCTGTGCGGGATCGGAGTAGGGTGGGAGTCGTGTGGGACAAGCATGGACCACCCCATTTGAAAAACAGTATCATTCAAGTATCATACATTTATCCGATTGTATGATCGGAGTAGGATCGGATTCGTGTATGACTAGCATGTCCCGGCCGAATATTCGGTACGGTAAAGGCTAAACCGAATAATATTCGGTATTCGGTTATTCGGCCAAATCAATATTCGGCGCATCTCTACAAAATATACAGCCGATTTATGTAATGCAGGATGTACAACTGTAAATACTTTGTTAATTAAAGTGAAGACATTTGTTTCAGTTTGACTCGATGTGATCTCTGTAGTAACACCTCCACCTGTTCCTTTAGCATATTTCCATATCTCCACTTCTTTCTATCTTATTTTAATATGCATGTCTTGCCAAATCTAAAATATAAGTGAAATAAACTTTCATAGAAATTTAGACATTAGTACTTTTTACTTACTTTTCGTCCTTATTGCCACCACGAATTGCGTTTAGCAACGAAGAAGTTATGACCAACCTTGTTTAATATTCGTTGAATATCGTTCGCAACATAAAATTGGTCATTCTTTAATCAGTTGAAAGAATATTTTCCTGTACCGGCGCTGTATATCTGAGACTCGTGTCACGTAAATGTGTACGACCGATGGATCGAAAATAAAACTGATAATAAATAGTGAAAACATTCACATTTAACACAAAATAAATAGGAAAATCGTTTCAAAGAAATAACCGAAATATTTACATCGTGAATGAGGTTATGATACTCCACACAATAACAATCACGTGACCGAATTAGCTTCCAATTATTGACGATTCGTATCAAGTTACGACATCCCTCACACCGTGAGCAAGTGGTATATCGCTTGCGAAATTTCACGAGTGAACTCAAACCTAGGGCACCTGAAGTGTATGCAGTTGAAATGAATATATATATACGTAAAGAATGGTATATTACTTTGTATTGCCAGGCAACAGATCCAAAAAAAAAGAAATCGGTAAATAGCTCCCTAGCACTTACAGCATTTTGTTGTGCATGATGGCAAATTTCTGGGAATACAATTATTATCTTCGGTAGATGCGGTTCTTAGTATACGTATATTATTGGAATAATGGAGAATACATGTAGTTAAAATGATCTTCTCCACATGACCAGGTTTGGAGTTAATTCTTCTCAAATGAACTTTGTGCCAAAATACCGAACGCATTTTCAACTACGCGCCTTGTACGGCAATGACGGTAATTAAAAATTGTTTTCTCTTTTCTACATTATCTTCAGTTTCGACGAAATTTTCTTCAGGTAAGAATAATGATTCCTCATTTATTAGTCGACTCAACTCTTCAATGTCGTGGGGATTTGTCAAATTATAAATTTTATTGTTCATTTTTACGAAGCGATAAAAATAATGTTCATCGACAAAATATTCAAACGTGACTAGGCGCGCTGTGTCTAACAGACCCACACGTACCGCAATTGAATCGGTAAAGGGGTAACACAAAACTTATTGCTATCAATTCAAATTGGTTGAAGTTCCGAAACGTAAATATCGTACTGCATGATGATCTTATCACATAATTTAGGCTGATTCTTACATTAATTTTTTGGGAGTAATTATTGCGCTTCATAAAACCAAGTATATGTATGTACCTAAATACATTGTAACAAAGGAACTTTTTTGGTGATTATACGATGCTGTTATAAAATTATATGATGATATAATAACACATTTTTTCTTTCTGAAATATACGAATAGATTTCTTTTTTGCGGTCTCATTTATAGTTTGAATGTATCGCTTATATATTTCTACTATTCTGTTCTCGTTTTAAAATTAATCGTCAATTTGGAATACTTGGCTACGTGGAACTACTATTTTACAATTTGTTTGTCCAAGTTCTGCTAGGGCTTTTGTAGTCCTAATACAATCGAGTATTTCAAGTAGGCGATCGTACTAAACTATTCACTGTTTCCAGAAATTGTTATAATTCTGCTTATTGATGAATTCGTTTACTGTTATGTAAAGTATACTTGGAATTTGAAACGAGAATTTTTTTCAGTACGGAACAATGTAATGTGTGTTGTAACATGTAATATGTGGTATAATTGTTACCACAGATTTCAAATGTGTAATCAGTAGCTACTTTTATTTTCTCAGATATATTACTATCTTGCTGTTGGCGTTGATGGTATTATGTAGACTAAAAGTTTTTATTGACACCTATTTTTAATATGTAATTGTATTATGTCGATGAACAAGTATTTTGATTTCAGTAATTTTGCTACAAGTAATGGAACCATGTGGAATACCATTGAATGTAAAAAGAATGTAAATTCTATTTAATCAAGTTAATTTATAGTTTGCTTCTGCTTGTGTCTTGACAAGAGGTTTCTGTACTCGGAAACTGTAACTGAAATATAAAATTTTACAATCGCTACTGACAGGACTGTGGTTCATCACTTTGAAGTTGTAATATGCTTGGGACGTGGTTAATGGCGATAACAATGGAGGATCGAGGCAATCATACTATTTTTCGAATTTGTGGGCCGATTTGCAGTAGATGGAGGCCCTGGTGCCCAAAAAGTGTCACTCATTCTCCGATCAAAACGTTAATGACAGAAGCAGTGTCCAATTAGTCAGCATTTTCGTTTAAGAAAAAAACATTTTTGGTCCATAATTCATTGCAGGATCAGTGAAGCATGGGAAATGACGGTGTATGATGCGAAAATTCGTCGATGAACCAAGGAAGTTTGTACGCGGCGCGACTTTCATATTGGGATTAATGGACTGAACACAAATGGTGATATCGGATTTATGTAAATAAATTGATAATCGGTAATCAATAATGTGCCCGAAAGAAACATAATTCTTTCAAAATCTGCCTACATGACCAAAACCTTTTGGAGTAAGTAAGGTTCCTCAGAATAAGAAAGTCTACATTGCGTCTTCTGATGCCCAATAGTCGCAGAAAATAAAACGAAAGTTTAGGAGCAACCAAACTGTTCAAAACTTCTTGGCTCACACCAACTTTCAAGAAAAAAACAAACATTTCATATATAAATCAATCGATTGGAGGACATGAATCGGTGATGGGAAGACATTTTTGAAATATACACCGCGTTCCACACCTGTATTAATGACCGCTATATTTTATTGAAGAATCGGATTGACAAAAATTGTTAATATTTCGAGTTGTAGGAATTCGCTATATGTAATATTGTAATCTGTAAGCAAAGGTTCGCATACATTTCTGAGAAATTTGTGTCCCAATTTTTTTTCATTCCATTTTGATAGTGATGACTTCAATTTTCCACATTTTTTTCATGAAATTTTTAAACGAAATACAACTGTAAAATCTGACAGAAATGTAGACGATCTCGAGAAATTCCACCTTGATTCACTGTTATTGTCAAATGTATAAACACCAAAAAGTTGGAAGCGTGGATTTTTTCATCTAAATTGGACATAAAGTTTTATTCATATGATATTTGTGGTTTTGAAATTTCAAACCAATTTGATGATGCAATTTTCATACTGACTAAAATGTTGCGAATATTGAAACACCATTTATTACATACTGATTTTCAAAGGGGGGCGGTATGACACTATTTAAACAACAGTAATTGTAGCGCATAGGAATTTAATATCTGAAATAGTCGCAGAACTGTAGACTGATTCTAAAGTCAATCAAATTTTCATGAATATACATTACAAAGAAAGTGAAGTTCGAATTTGCTGCATGTAAGTCGATTACTTTCTGCGAAGGAAACTTATCCAACTAAGAAATGTATATATAAAATTTGCCAATTCACATCATTCGATTATATTAAGAAGAATAAATATCAATATGACATCTGGAACTTTGTAACTCGTTAAGCCCCGTCCAAACCGAAAAACATTCGAGAGCAACACTGTTATGAAACGTAATAAATCAACGATCGGGGTAAGGGGAAAAGCATTTCGCGGCAACGTATCAAAGAAATCCCGTGTATGCACCGAGTAGCTCTCGACTCGTAACCCTGCAACATGTGTGTTGGGGTATCCACAAAGATCATTTTAGGGCGAGGTGTGAACGAAATAAATCGTTTTTTGCCTGTTACTCTGTTTTCCATCTCGAATGGAAAACACGGTCGTGTTGCAAGCAATGAATCGTCAACCGAACCCTAGAGGAGGTAGACGACTCACGACACCCAAAACGCCTTTTTTAATTATTAAATAGTTCGAACATTTTATCATTTCAGCGGACGGTTCTATTCAACATATGTCATGTTTCACCGATCTAAAATGATAACAACAAAACAATTTAATAAAAATTTTTTTATATATACTTTTTGTATATACAGGTAGCATGAAGCATATTCTCCAAATATTTCCCTTAAAAATTTTGATAATTTAACTAAAAATCCTAACATTTTTGTTTTCGTGGATTTATTTTAAAAAGACTATCAGATGGATTGAAAATATTCAATATAGCATCTTTTTATTAACAATTTCAAAGTTCTAATAATGAAACACAAATATTTCATTTAGATTTTTTCCACATTTCGCGATTATTTAGTTTTTTTGGCATATTTCTTTATATTGGGGTTTGAATATTTCAATATTCATCAGTATGAACAAATGCATCATGATGAGGTATTGTAAAATTCCCCTTGGGAACGTATTCGAGGATAGGAACTTTAATCAAGGAGAAAATCCAAAAAATTTAGAAAATGTACCCTTTGTTCAAAGATGAATTCGCATTGTTTTCATCTGTTTTTATTGTTCTTCAAATACTACTTTATGAAAAGAAAGCAAATAATATTTTCAATGAATTTTTTTTCATATTATTTATGTCACTTAATCATTTTCCATTCCATAATTCGTTAATTCTATCTGTTTTTTTTTATATTGTAAATAGAATAAATTGTAAGGTCATTTGCCTCTATACCTAGGAACTCAGGTGCATGGCGCGAGTCAGAATGAAAAGGGAATTCCCTTTCAATATTCCCATAGATTGAACCTTTCTTAAGCGAACATTGTAGAAGTGCCAAAAATCGAACATCTGGTGGCAGAGAACTTACGAGACCCATTATTTTTTCGACGAAGGTCGTTTGTAACCATAAAATTGATTATTTGTTGACAGAGAAGGGCGAGGTAGATCGGGATCGTCAATGAATTTCTACTATACTATACTATACTTGAATGAATATGTTATCGTGTTGCAGAGTTTCTTGTTTTATTGGGTTTCGAAAACCCGTGTTGCAGTTAGCCATTAAAACTGTTACTGTTACGATGTTTTTTGGTTTGGACGCGCTTTTATAGATGTAACTTGGGTACCGCTCCTTCAAACGAACTTGAGAAATTGATGATTCCAATGAAAATTTTTTGCACAATTTTAATGCCCTTGGGAATTTGCGGAGTTTAACCGTACATGCGGTAGCAAACGAATTGGATGATTATTCTGTAGGCATCCATGTTTGTAGGTCATAAATTCTTTTAATCACCTAGTCTCGGTGTGAGGTTTCTTGGCGAAATTTTGTTATGTGGGAATGTTAACTTCAACAATTTAATATCGATTCAAACCAAGCCAGCCTCTTACGAATAATTCTATAATAAAAAAACCTAGTTTTTCGTTTCATTGTTTTTTTTTCTGGCAATCTGGTCATCTTATCGA
Organism: Novius pumilus; assembly: GCA_020654155.1. Taxonomy (NCBI): domain Eukaryota; kingdom Metazoa; phylum Arthropoda; class Insecta; order Coleoptera; family Coccinellidae; genus Novius; species Novius pumilus. The sequence continues at coordinate 186,010 of JAIFOV010000505.1, forward strand.
CGTATCGATATGAAAAAATGATTACATCATCATATTATGGATTCTCTTTGCACGGATAATTTACACTTGAAGTCTATTAATATATTCACTATTGCCCGACAGACTTCAGGAATGATTGTTGAAATTAATTGTTTGGAAACATTAAACATGTATTAGCGACTGGTATATGAATCACCACTAGCCAGATACCTGAGCGTTATTGCTAATCTTTTTTCCGCACTAACAGATTTCCGAAAATTAGTATTACTTTTAGAAATATGTTCACGTACTTTTTCTAATAGAAACACAAAATCTCGTAAATTTACGAAAATTACCGTTTTCCTCTTGGTGATGCTGTTCAAAAACATTTGATCGCGAGTTGAAAGTTATCCGCCATCTTCTTTTCCTTCTTAAAACTGCAGAAAAACGTTTAATGCTGTATAAAGTCAGGATTTGGAAAACAAGTAATTTCTGTTACTGGTCGGATTTTTTAAAATTTCGAAGAAAGCTCGTGAGAATGTTGGTTTTTGATTAATCCTCGGCTGAGATTCTTATGTAAGAGGACCATTATCCACTAACAATAAATGCCGAAGATTAACAAACTTTTTCATATTGCCATGGGATCGATCCAAATTACAAAATACTCTGAAAATCTCTCGAGCACAACGCTGCCTATCTAAGTATCGGGTTCATTTGTGGATCTGATGTTAGGCAATGTGCATTCTTTGGAAGCGTAAGTTGGACTACCATCCCTCGCACTAACGAAATTGTGCAATATGCAGCTAGTAGCAACATTTTATAATCGAGACACAAAATGGCATATTTGCATCTAACGGTCGATGTTATATTCTCCATTTATTGGGCTAAATACCAAATGCAGTTTCGACTATTCTTCCTGCTCTGGTCAGTCAATAGTTGAATATCTTCTTCAGGGTTGATGAATCCCTAGAAAAACAAACGGTAGTCCTCTGGATCGTTTCTCAATGGTTAATCAACCGGTAGGTTCAAGGTACTCTGTTCCAACCTTTTTCCAAAATTGGAAAATCGGAATACGTGCGAATCACTTGCAGTGCCATACAAACCGATGTCAACAGTTATAAATTGATAAACTTTCTTATTCTGATATGCTTACCGTTGACAGCTCCTAAACAATTCAGAAAGTTAGTTATTTCTTTAAATTTTAAACTTTTAAAAATTTTTCAGTGTGAATGATATCAAAGGGACGTTTAGCAACGAGTGGATTAGAGAATTTTATGTTATAGGGATGTCGCTCATATTTATTAAATAAGCAGGTTTCGAACTCGTTTATTATTGTAATTTATTATAATTATATGTTACTATCATCATCCTTCCTCCAGTATTTAATTTCTTCTGGCAGACTATTTCCTATTGTGAAATCACATCTCGTCGGTGAATAATGATGAGGCAGCAGTTGTTTTATGAAGAACAACCGACGGCCTGTTAAGGTATATCTCTTTTGATAATTACTATTTGCTGGACGAACTTTTTTATTCCAACTTTCCACACACTGACCCGGATTTGACAATTCATCATTTGAATTAATCTTCCTTTTTTTTGTCTGTTCACTCTGGAATTGGTTTTCGCCAAACCTGAAGTCCTGATGAATTCCGTTATTCGGAGTATTGGTTCTTTTTTATTCAACATAAACCCGCACATTAGGGGAGCCTCTTCAAAATCATTGAAGTCAGTTCAATCTTGAAGTATATATTTTATTTTCAAATGGACGCGGTTTCCGCCGTTCAAAATATATTCTAAGGAATTGTGGCTTTTGGGGAAATGCTGATACAAAAGACTATTAGAATACAAAGAGTTAGCAGTTTTCGCTGCCTCAGACTTCTCGTCGCAGTGACATAACTCATCAGCGATGAAGCATCAATTTTTGACTTTCTCCATATTTTCTATGGCGCAGTCGGAATTGTGATGGAAACATGATTTGAAATGAAAAATCACATCCTCTTCGTGCCGGGTATGTAGGGGTGACTCAAACCAGTCGTTTAGTTCCGCGAAACTGGTACGCGTTATGAAAATGCCCATCATTTCCTTGAACAGTGTGGATTGCTGTTTGGCATACATGTTTGCTTGATCCATGTTTTCCATTTTAGCTTTGACGTTCCTACAAATCATCGCCATCAAATGCGATCTCATAACAATCATTGATATATTGGATGAGCCTTTCCCATGCGGTGGGGATTGTATACAAATATAGATTTTTTTCTGCTTCCCTCTCATAATGGCTTCACTTTGTAACGGAGCTTGTGCACTCAAAATTCTTTCTGTTAAAGTCCCTCCTAATGTTTTGCATCTAGCCGCTTCATAAATTATGGAAGCGGTAATTCTTCCAAATCGCATTTCATACATAATGAGGAGTCTGCCTGCAGTTTGGTCTTCCTTTACACCATGTTTTTCATCGAAAGATGAAATTGTACCAGTAACTAATCTCAAGTCAGATTCAGAAAATGTTACTGGTTTTCCATCTACCTTATCAGCTTTAGATAACTTGGAACTTTGCCAATAACACTTTGGAGAGGTAACTGAAGGTTCTTTACTACGTCGATGTATCCAGCATAATAAGAATGCTATGCAATGCTTACAGCCTCCTACAAAACCATTAAAACAGATCATTATGTTACTTTAAGAAAATATTACCTTTTGCAGCAACACAGTCTAAACACTCCCCAGCAGTTATAAATTGATGATCTTTCTTATTTTGACATGCTTACCGTCGACAGCTCCTAAACAATTCGGAAAGTTACTTATTTCTTTAAATTTTAAAGCAATCTGACGTCAACTTTCTTCAGTGTTTTCAGTGTTCCCCGGCATACATTGTTCCAATAATATAGCATAAATTTTCGGTCATGTGTCTTTGACTGTTGTACGAATTGTTTTTTCACCAACCAGTTATTCAAAATATTTTGATCGGGAACTATTTTCTGTAAGATACCTAGAAAAATATAAATATCAGATTTTTTTGTAATTTATGAAATAAGTAAAGGTTTACACCTGGCGTATCGTATACAGATTAACTCGTAATTATCGTCCCGTGTAAGAAATAGTCTCCTTCCTGAGACAAAAAAAAAACGAAGGTTGCGTCTTGCGCATACATGCGTTTCGCGTAAAAAATAAAAATTTTCTCGTAGCCCCATTATTGCTACGAATATGTCGCCGTTATCTCGTGCACGGACATTAGAGGAGCGTAGTCCAAGCTTTCAGGTGATCGACGAGCCGGCGGCAAGGGGTTTCAATGAATTGAGGTGCAAACGCAGTTCCGCGGGTTAGTAGATGACTTACCTTAACATGACGTAATATTACCTTATCGTAGAACCTAAAAGTAAGTATTAGCTAGTTTGTCCCTTGGTTAAATGTCCTCTCCCTCCTTTAAAAAAAAATGAATGTTTTTTTTGTCCCCCCCCCCCTCTCGTCTCAGAGCGCCGCCAGGTCGGAGCGTGACAACGAGAGGCGGACTGTTGCGCCTAGAGCGAGTTGTTGCACATTGTCGGTCAATTCGATGTGCACCGAAGTTGGTGTAGGCCTGTTAGCCTTGTCGATAGTACGACATTTATGGCATAGTTTCAGTAGAGCGATTAGAATGACGAGTGTGAGAGCGATGCATACGAGGCCAAGAAAGATGTCGTGTAATATTGGTGTTTGTTCCGAACCCGTCACTGGTGTCAAGGTGTTCAAAACTTGTAAAGGTCGATTTTGTCCGCGAAAGAGCAGGTGGAAAACGATAAATGATAGTACGATGTTCCAAATGAGTAGCATTATGTCCGTGTGCCAACCGTATTTGATGGGATAGAATTGCTGGAAGTTATTATGTATGGTTGACAGGATATCCCTGATGTCATCGATGGTGGACGTGATATTTAAAAATGGTATTTCGTAAGACCAATTCTCATTTAAAAATTCGGAAATGTTAGAGTATTTGGGTGACTCTGTCCACTTTGGGTTAAGTACGTACGATTTAAGGTTAGACCAGGTTGTGGGGAGAATATGAATGTATTCGTGGGCTGTATTCCCAGAGTTGCCGCATGGAAATCTTTTCGAGATCACCTCTTCCCCTTTTGCAGTGACGGAACAGTTGCACGGTACTTTGATTTTGATAGCGCCCGGGTTGTTGTACGCTTCTTCCGGAAGAGGTGTCGTCACGTTATTGCAAATAATGTTCGTTGGATATTTTGGGTATGTTAGAATGAAAGCGTCTAGATCAATTTCGGAAATTATCATGGCCGTCGATTTATGGCATGACATCGTGCAGTGGTGGTTGATGTCAATGGCTGTAGCTCCCAAGTACAATTTTTTGGCGCATTCCCTGTCTAAAGCGTTAGCTGAGAATCGAGGGATGTGACAGAGTTTGTTGTTAAAAGGTTGACAATTATGTAAGGCTACCCCGGAAATTTCTCTGATCGTGATAGGATGATGTTGTGAAACCGCCAGGTAGGTGGTTTTCTGTTGGTAAGTACAGGTTTGGCCTTCCCAAGCGAACGGGGTAGTAATGAGTTCGAAAAGCGTCCACGGTTCGCGGTGTCTTGTTATTGGTACTTTTAGATGAACGTAAACTTTCGATTCAGTAAAGGTGCAATCTGCAATTGGTAATTGGTAATATTTTGGTAAGTGTGTTAGGGGGATTGCGAGGTGATGGTGTTGATCGTTTATTTCCCGTTGGAGTTTTGTCAGATCTGTTAGTAACACGGTGGGGTGAATGATCGAGATTGGAAGGTGGTGGTCTTTACAAGCGTTGATAATGTTCAGGCGACGAAGTATACGAGAGATGCGGATGTTGTGTCTTAAATTTCCGTAGATTCTTTGTTTTTGCTGAAAGACTCGTTTGTACTCCATATGTTCGACTCTGACGTCGTTATATAAACTATCGATCATGTATTTAAAATTTTTCATTTGATTCGGCGTCTGTTGGAACGCTGAGGTAACTTGTGCGCTGAAATTTTTTAAGCTTTCTGATCTGCAACTGATAAGTTGTAATGTGTCGGATAATCCGGCGTCTATTGTATTTAACCTGTCGTTTAATGTGTTTTCGTTTGTCACGAGTGAATCGAGTTGCTGGTTTGTCGCCAAGCTACAGGAATGCGTCGATTATGAAGTCTATGTCGCGCTTATGCCTTGTCGCGTATTTTAATTGTGACGTGATACTTTGAGTGAATTTATGTAGGGCTCACATACTCACGCTGTCTTTTAGGTATTCCATTTCTTTTTCGAATTGGGTGTCTAAATTTTCGAAGTGTTGAAATAATGTGCAACTCACGGTTTCGTTTGTGGGCCCATCCCTGGGGCAGGGGTTAGGTGTTGATTTCAGGGGTTCCGGTTCCGTCTCTTGCCAATCGCTTCCGAAGAAAAAGGGTATGGTTGCTTCGTAGCTGATAATGGCGGGAAGCGTTTTCCAAAATGCTCTGGGTGTGAGCTCGGTTCCATCTAACGCGGGTTCACGGAAGGTAGTTGAGTAGACCAACCTGGTTTATCAGACGTATGCGCATCGTTAGTGGTGCCACAAATTGGCGTGTTACGAATGTGGAATGATAAATGTTTTTAAGTAGGGCAAGAAGAGTTTAGAATAGGCTGTTTTGTAGGGTGGGGTTGGCGAACCTTGTTACTTGTTATAAGGTTGTGACGGGGAGTGTTACCGCGGTGTTTGTTGTATTTGTCGCTCCAACAGTGAATGGGGGTTGAAAGTATTGTATGTCTTCTGAACGAAGTTCATGATAAGAGATCATGGAGTGAAGGTTTAGCACGTTGAAGTGCTGTGTGGGGTGAAATAAGGAGGCGGTGTGACTTCCACTGAAGAGCTGGATGATGGTGGAGGTGAATGTATATCATCCCACCAGAGGCTCATCAGAAGATATGTGTTCAAACACGTTGAAGTGCTGTGTGGGGTACAAGAAGTAGGGGGTGTGATTTCCACTGAAGAGCTGGATGATGATTGGGATTGATGTCTACCATCCATCCAAAGGAAAAGTGGGCTTAAACAAGCTTAATTGCTGTGAGTGGTAAGAAGAGTAGGGGTTTGTTTTTATCGAGGTTTTCCGCCTCTACGCTAAGATCCGTGGTGGCGCTACTCACCAAGAGGCAGATGTTCAGCGGTAATCTGCTCTCTCCTTGCGGGACGAGTGTTGGGGGCGAAAAAGTGGAAATGCAATACATAAAGAAAATAGTACACAACGGAGGTCCATTGCAAGATAGTTTGTAAAACCATCATAAAATATTTATGAACAACGTTTTTGAAGCGTTTTTTAACCCTTAACCACCTAGCACCTATTTCTGTCCTTTAACCACCTACGTGCGGTCTCAGAGACTGCTAATAAATTATTGCGATTATTTTGGGATCTATGATAATAAATTAAAGTTCGGTTAAATAAAATGCATGTCTATACTTAATTGCTTTATTTAAGCGTCACAAATTAGCAAATGTAATGTAAAAGTTTTATAAAAATGGAATAATATCTATGAAAAAAGGAACATGGCACCAAAAATAACTATACTAAGAAAATGAGATCTTTATTCAAAAATACTTAAATTTTTCACTTTTTTTTCTTATTTCTAATAATTTGAATAAACTAAAAATAAAATCAAATAAAAAAACTAAACAAAAAATAACAAATTAAACAAAATTGCAAAGCCTCAACTTTCACATTTTTTCGCGGCAGTGACAACACATTTTTTGCGAACACTCCAAACAAATGGGTACCTACTTTACACACGAAACATAGGTAAGCCGTTTTGCGTTTCTTTTTGGGATCACACGTAGAGCATGTTTTACGAACTTCAAGTTTTTCGGCAACAGAAGTGCTTGGTAAATCTTCCTTTATTTGCAAAATACGGCGAATAGAGTTCTTGATGTCTCTCGGAATGCGGTCATTTTTTTCACGACGTTCCATGTGCGATTTTGTAAGCTGTTGAGCTAACTTTTTCAAGAATTTAAATCGACTGTCAGTCTTCTGAGCTTTGTTACTACAGCTTATAATATAAGCATTTGAAGAAGATATGTCTAACAATCTGTAAAATATAGTCAAAGGCCATCTTCGCGTCCGACGAGAAGTGGAATAGTTTGAGCACCTTTGATCCAGTAAATCGACTCCAATTTTTGTTTGGTTGTAGTACAATATCATCTCAGGTTTTTTGGTGCTTTGGTCAACACTAGCAGTATGATGCATGCTTGAAATCAGAACTACTGCTTTGTTTTTCTTTGGTACGTAAGATGACAAGGTCATATCTTTGGTAAATCCAAATACGGAAGAGTCTATTGGCCGCTGTCTAGATGGTTTGAACCATAGACATAGTAAATATAGACTGCGGATCTGACGACGTACATTGAAGCCTGCTTAGAAAGAGAAATAAGACCGAGCGGACCATCCTTCTCTCTCTAATCGGCGGAGCTACGTGCTCCTACCGACTCCCCACTCGAATAATCAAAGCATCTGGAACAATTTGAACACTACTTTTAATATGTTAATACGAATGCGGTGTTGGCTTGGGAGTCAGGCGTTTGACTCGGAACGTGCAAGATTTGGGTTCAAATCCTGATAGATAAATTTTTTTTGGTTTTTTTTTGTTCAACTTTTTTTTCAAATATCTTAGAATATAGTTCAATAAACATGTTGATAAATACCTATATTTTATAAAGTAGAAAAATACAAAATAGAAGCTGACCAATTGATTATTAAATTGTGTTACAAAATTATTACATATTGTATAAGTCCATATTTACAGCTACCGCGCCACAAACTTCAGATTGTTTTGTTTCTTTTTTTTGTGAGCTGATAAGCGTGGTTGAAACGAGCGGATGTTATGCATATTGGCAAAGCAAGTACCGAAATCTTCATTCGATCGCCTCACGTATAAGGAGTTCGGTGTTTTTATAAATACATTGCGATCGTATTTTATTGTTCATGTGAATTAATCAATTGATAGTGTTTATTGATAATTGAAAAACATGAGTAACCGGAGTTGTTTCATTTGCCGCACTTTACAAATTCCTGGATACGAAAATCGTTCTTTTCACAAAGTAAGTATCTACTTCTTTCCCTCTTTAAGATATATCGTGAACTTAGACCAACGAAATCATTCGAAAATAAATCAGTTTTTTAAACTCTAAATTATTTTCAAAATTAAAGTATTCAGTTGGATATTCCGTTCAGTTTCCTCCAGGAGATAGAAGAATTCAATGGCTTGCCGCTGTCAATCGAGAAGAAGGAGAAGTGCCCAAAAACGCAGTAATTTGTAGTGATCACTTCATCGCTACCGATTTTCATGACAATCAAAGTGAAATTACACGGAGACGCCTCAAATCTACTGCTGTACCATTCAACCGTCTGCAACCTTCTTCAACATCTACAGGGGTAAATTCTCGCATTGGTTTTTCGACAGAAAAATAATCAGATAATGTAGATTGACCGTTCAACATCATTTTCTCTTTCTCAGCACAAACATGACCGTCAGGAGGAAACTGAGATTTTTCAAAAGCATCACGATAGTTGTGATATCGGTTTTACTCACAAAGAGAAACGACAAAAAATAGATGTACCTTTAAGGTAAAAAATACTTTAATTTATCTATTAATATACCGGTAATTAATCTATTAATATCATTCATCTATTATTTCATCTTGATTACTAAACGAACCTAAAATGACAATTTGACCCATGTATAGCGGCTATTGATACCATTGTAAGGAAATTAGTTTCATTTATTAATCAACAAAAATTATGATTCAGAAAATATATTAATGTTTTATTATCGACATTAATCCTTTTAATAGCCCTTCAATATCAGACGTGGATGGAGAACGATTCAAACTCCACGTTAACTCCAAAACTGAGTGGTTTTCAAGAGCAGATTTTAAGGTCGAATCAAAATGGCTTCATTTCAAGGACTACGTCATCTCGAATAGAAAAAAACTAAAGTTACTCCATCAGGAAGCCATTCGATTAGGCAATCGATTGAGAACATCGAGAGATCTCTTAAATGATTTGCGAAACAAAAACTTTTTATCTAGTGAAGCAGAAGAAACTCTTTACGTAACTATAGAAATGAAAGATAATCTTTTTTTAAAAATTTTAACAATAATTTCTAATTTTACAGAATTCTATTCAACCAGGAGTGAAATTTTTGATAGAGTCTGCTCTAAAAGGAAAAAAGTTTGCGCTATATCCTGAAGATTTGAAGAAGTTTGCTATGACGTTGCACTTTTATTCGCCAAGTGGATATAATTATGTTCGAGAGTGTTTTGAAAATTTACTCCCTCATCCATCGACATTGCGAGAGTGGATACAACGATCAATTAATTATGAACCAGGCATTTCAAAGGAAGCTTTCGAAACAGTTGAATCTTTTACAAAGGATGCTTCTCATAGAGGTAAAAAACTTTATTTCAATTTATGCTTGGATGAGATGTCGCTTCGTAAGTTCGTCAGCTGGAATAACACCACCCAGAAATTTGAAGGATATGAAGATCTAGGAAAGAGCTTTAATGATGACGACAACACGGATAAACAGGAAGCAACTAATGCATTCGTTGTAATGCTAGTTTGCATAAACGGTTGTTTCAAAATACCTGTTTCTTATTATTTAGTGAATTCTTTGAATGGTGATCAAAAGAGCTCTTTGATTCTTCAAGTTTTGGATGAATGCCATGTCTACAACGTGGATGTGCGGCACGTTATGTTCGACGGAGCACCGTCCAACATTAGTATGGTAGAGAAACTGGGTGCTTTTATTCGCGAAAGTACATCTACAGTATTTTTTAAAAACGTTTTAACAAACCAACGTATTTACACATCTCGTGACGCGTGCCACATGCTTAACTTGGTTCGAAACTCGCTCTTGTCTTCTGACATCACAGACAGAGATGGGAACGTTATATCCTGGAGGTACATTCAGAAACTGGTTCATCATCAATCACAGGAAGGTTTGCATTTAGCAACAAAGATTAGACAAAGACATGTACATCCTCAAAATGAAAAGATGAAAGTGAACTTGGCCGCGCAAGTTCTCAGCAAAAGTGTTGCTGCCGCTCTGGAAACTTGTGAAGAGAATCTGAAGTTAAATGAATTCAGAGGAGCCAGTGCGACTGCAAAGTTTTGTAGGGTTATTGATGATTGTTTCAATTTGCTTAATTCTCGAAATAAATTCAGCAAGTGTCCAAGCAAATCAGCAATTACCTATGCAAATCTTCAAGAAATAAAAGTCGCAGTGGAGAAAAATGTACTATATTTAAAAAGCTTGAGTATCAATGGCCAAGAATTATTATCAACCATTATTGAAGCAATAGCTTACATCAGTGGAGCAGTTGCTAAGGCAGTAGCCAAGAAACTCTGCTGTTTAATATGTAGAGACGAATTGACCAGGACAGAACCCCTTTCAGCTTTACAAATAAGAAAAACGTACGGAACATTAACATGTGCTTCATTAGACGTAATTCTTATCTGCCGTGCAGCTGAAAAAGTACTGAGGACACAGAACTTAACCTCTCATAACATTTTGGAGAAGATGAAAATCATGACAATGAACACCTTGCAAGTCAATATGTTATTTACAAAGAAAGACGTATTTGATCAAGCACCTCTTTTTGATCATCGTAATCAATTGATAAGGATGGTTCTAAATGAGTACTTTATCATTCGTCTTCATTACGAAGCATCCAAAAAGTCCGAATTCAAAGCTCGTATGAGAACAAAATTACAGAGAACTGTAATTTCTAGTAATCAGTAAGATTTTGAATATGAACAACAAGAAGTTTTTGATTGATAACAAAGGTGAGAAAGTGGTAAATATTAAACAACAAAATGAATCTTGATCGGAAATATTCACTTATGGACAAAAAAATTGGAGTTTCATGCAGCTGGAGTTTGGTAGATTGAAATTCCTTCTAAGATTCAAATGTATATCAGAGTTTTTTAGATTTTGTCGATGTATTCAGTTATCTGAAACAAAATTTTTTTTGATGATATGTTTATTGGAAAAATAGGACAGATCGTTCACTTTTTACGAATAACCTATTGGACTAGGCCGAGAAATAGGAGGAAACAACACAGTTCCTAAAGGAGTGATATTTTCAATCAGAACCCTTTTAATGGTAAAACAAAATTTTTTCACAGCTCAAAACGAAAACTGTAAATGGAAATAAACAAGAATAATATGGACTGAATGATAATTCAAACCGCGGAAGAACATGATTTAGTTCGAAAACTGTAAATGCTTGGTAAATTAGAATTTCTTCGAAATTTTCAATCTATACATATTAGAGTACTTTCAGGTTGGTGAATGAGAATTCGCAGATGAAATAAAATCATGGCAAAACAAAAAAGGAAAGTGATAAAATAATGAAATCGAATTTTTTTATATGTGAAAATGAAAAGTTTCAAATACAGTTTTAATGGGAACACCAAACAAACAGACATTGATTAAAATTTTACATAACTAAAACCATAATTCGATAATAAATAATTGTTAATATTCTATTTTGTATTTTTCGACTTACGAATGTGCATAACATCCGTTCGTTTCAACGACGCTTATCAGCTCCCAAAAAAAAAGAAACAAAATAATCTAAAGTTTGTGGCGCGGTAGCTGTAAATATGGACATATACAGGGTGTCCGGGAAAATGTGGGAGATCTCTCGGATTCAGATAACACATTAAAAAATAAGGTGAGAAGTTCCCATAAATTTTTTTCTTAGCGGCCCTCTCTACGGAGGTACGGCCTCTTAAAGGCCGTCACTGGTAATCAATTTTTCTTGAATAACTTTTAAACTACATAAGATAATTTAATGAAAATTTAATACGATAAACAGTAGTAAGGACCTCTTGAAATACTGCCCTTAAAACCTTGTTTAGTTTTTCAGGGGCGGACTAGGTTGTACATTTTATTGCTTACATTTTTAACACCCTGTATGATAAAGAGTTAAAGAAAATAAATTCGAATACTTTGAACTTTAAGCTACAGAAAAGGTACTCTTGTTCATTGTCGATAAAATCAACCGTTTTCGAGAGAATAAATTAAAGGAATCAATGTTTTATTTTTATTAAAGAGAAACCATGATTTCTAATTTTTTTGTCTGCAGCAAAGTGTGTTACGAAAGACATTTAGGGAATAGAAACGTTTTAGTTTAGGTTATTTGGTTCGAAAAAATTACTATATTTAAAAAAATGCGGTTTAAAAGTTAAAAGAAAAATTGATTACCAGTGGCGTCCTTTAGGAGGCCGTACCTCCGTAGGCAGGGCCGCTAAGAAAAAAATTTATGGCAACTTGTCATCTTATTTTTTAATGTTCTATCTGAATCCGAGAGATCCCCCACATTTTCGCGGACACCCTGTATAATATATAATAATGTTGTAACACAATTTGATAATCAATTGGTCAGCTTCTATTTTGTATTTTTCTACTTTATAAAATATAGGTATTTATCAACATGTTTATTGAACTATATTCTAAGATATTTGAAAAAAAAGTTGAACAAAAAAAAAACCAAAAAAAATTTATCTATCAAGGGTTTGAACCCAAATCTTGCACGTTCCGAGTCAAACGCCTGACTCCCAAGCCAACACCGCATTCGTAATAACATATTAAAAGTAGTGTTCAAATGGCTCCAGATGCTTTGATTATTCGAGTGGGGAGTCGGTAGGGGCACGTAGCTCCGCCGATTAGAGAGAGAAGGATGGTCCGCTCGGTCTTATTTCTCCTTCTAAGCAGGCTTCAATGTACGTCGTCAGATCCGCAGTCTATATTTACTATGTCTATGGTTTGAACTCAGGCGGTATTTCGCGTTTGTTTTTTTTCAGAGTACCCACAAAACTTAGGTGCCTCTGTTTTAAACAATCGACCAGTTCTATTGAAGAAAACCAATTATCAGCGGTGACATTCCTGTTAGAATTTTCGATTGGTGCGATAAGGCGTAGAACCGATTGAGTTGGTTTTGATAGATGCTTTAGTTCTTGGGGCAAAGTTTGCCCATCAGAATCTTTTCCAAGATATATATATATATATATATGCTAAAATGGATCTTCTTCTACCTGTTCTTTCAGTCGATAATAATAAATGAAACAAATTGGCCGTATCAGGTTTTTCTTTAATCTTCAAAGTTATGTGACGGACGTTTCGAAGGTATATCCTCCTTTATCAACGTGTTGTCAAGTCGTACAATCTACAATAGAAATATCAACGAAAACAATGTCCACAATCAATCCCCCACAACTCACTCGAACAATGTGTCTCCCTATCCCCGAACAATCATTCGCTATTATCTTCTTCAAATGAAACATCAAATAAAAATCAAATTTACAAAAACGTTTTCAATGCGTTGTGTTACGTCATATACATATAGGTTATCCGCTTTTGTTCTGGAATGTCATTGTGTTTATTCTGTGTCGTCTTGTCGTGAATGTTGTCTGTGTTTGTACCGTTTTTCTGTGACGTCATACGTTGCATGGTTTCTGTGCTGTCGTAGATGTAGGTTATCTGTCTGTGTTTACGTTGTGTTTGCACTGTTTTTATGTGACGTCACGTGTTATCCGGTTTCTGTTGTGTAATAGATGTAGGTTATTTGTCTGTCTCCGTTGTGATATCGTCGTTTAAATGTGACGTCATATACGTCGTGTGGATGTTGTTATGTTATGTTGTAGTCCTGTCATGTGTGTCATGTCTCTGTTTGTTGTCATGTTTTGTCAAAAAAGGGAGGTATGTTTGACTGAGCTGTTGTACGTCTTGTCTGTCATTTACCGTCTTTTCCAAGTTCATCTGTATATGGAACATCTCCCAAATCTCTCTGTGTCTTCGTCGTGGTTCGGTCTTCAGAATTTTTACCAGCTCGTAGTCAAAAGTATGTCCTGTATTTGTCTGGTGTTTGTTCAATGCCGTCGTTGCCTTTTCGTGTATTTGTGTGCGTTAACTCTGTCGTGTAATCGCTGTGAGGTCTGTCCTATGTATTGTTTGTCACAGTTGTTACATGGTATGCTGTATACTACGTTTGACTTTTCCCTTTTGGTGTAGTTGCTTTCACATGGCTGTGTATTTCCTTCACCTGGTTGTGTGGTGTATGTACTATTTTTATGTTGTATGGGGATAGTATTTTCTTCAGACTGTGTGATAATCCTTCAGCATATGGTACTGCGACCCTGGTTACAGCTTCTTCTCTGTCTTTCGCAGGTGGTGTGTTGTAAAGACCTCTAATTCTCTGTTTCATCAAACCGTTGATCATGTTATCCGGGTAGTGGTTCTTCCGTAGTTGTTCCCGCAACTTCTTTAATACTTGTGGTCTCAGCTCCGGCGACGTGAGTCTCAATGCTCGGTCCATGTATCCAATGATCGTTCCCTTCTTCTGGGCGACGTGATGGTTCGAGTGGTAGTCAGAATACGTTCTGTACTCTGTTGTCGTCTGTTCCATTTCGTGAATATCTTATCCTGCGTCTTAATTATCGTCATATCCAGGAAGTTTAAAGAATTTCCACTCTGTTCTTCTAATGTGAACTGAAGTTGGCAGTGTGCATCGTTGAACCTACTTAGGATCCCTTGAATGTTATTTGGGCTTGTTATGACTATGCAGTCATCTACATAGCGTCTGTAAAGGTGTCGTTGCTATAGTTTATCATGATCTTCTCTTCTATATCCTCTAGTACAATCTGTGCTACGATGCTGGATATTGGGTTGCCCATGGCTACTCCTTTTGTTTGCTTGAAATATGCGTTGTCAAATTGAAAATGGCTGTTGTTTAGAATGAACATTATAGTCTCTATTAGCGTTGTCGGAGGTATGTCTGTGTACGTCATCAATTCATCTGTCTTCTGTAGTAAAATTTCCTTAACCAATTCCACCGGAATATTAGTATACAGTGATACTACATCTAGTGAGTATAATTTGTCCTCGTTCCTTGTCGTTAGTGAGTTTAGTTGTTGTTTTAACTGTACTGAGTCCTTTATGAAAAAGTGGTTCTTGTATGCTAGGTTATGTAGTATTTTCGCTATGTATCTCGACAGTTCACACATAGGGGATTGTATACAAGAAACGATGGGGCGTAATGGGACGCCGTGCTTATGAACCTTGGGAAGTCCATATATTTTCGGTGTTTTGCTGTTATGAATCGTGAGTGTCCTAGCTTCCTGTGTTGTAAGGTATCCCTCGTCTTTCCATTTTTTTACTATCTTGTTGTTTTCTTTTTCCAATGTTAGTGTGATGTCTCTCTTTTCTCTCTTGTACGTGGTGTTGTCATCCAAGAGTGCGTTCATTTTGTCCTTATATGCTTGAGCTGTCATCACAACCATTTTGTTTCCTTTGTCGCTGAAAACTTGGGAAAACTCCAAGCTAGGAGAACTTTCCTCTTGGAATGTAAACACAGACAACTTCGTCCCACCTTCCTAGCGTTTAATCTAGACCATGTTAGTTTTGGTAGTCACATAATTGCCAGAAAATTTGATAGAACGCTAAACAGTTTTACGAGGAGAACGATCAACTTACTCATTACTGACACAGCAGGGAAAATAGAAAACCTAACGGTTGAGGTAAATCGGAGAATCGAGTACATTGAGACTACCCAAGCAGAACACATTGGTAGAGGTTTCAAACAAGAAATGTGGAATAAAATAACCAACGTCAAGTTTAAATGCCAACACAGACAGAAGATGAAGTTGAACAGACTTGAAAATAGACAACGGGGGATGGTTGAGAGAGTACAAGACATGGACGACATTGTGGAGAATATTACAGGAGTGGAACTACCGAATTATGTAGTTGACACCTGAATTTGGGCACAAAATTCGCAGTTAAGACCACAAATATGAGAGATAATACAAAACACGAAATTTTGACACAGATTGAAGCGGCAATCACGGGACTGCAACCGGGTGAACGGACCAATGTACGAGTGGAGTCACACGAGCCTTGGACACACACGTCAGAAGGTTGAAGGGCCGACAACAGGAGAGAAATATACAGGAAGCAAACTTAAACCGGACAAGGAGGTTTTTTAAAGAACATGACGAACTTTTGATAACACCGGCAGACAAAGGAAACAAAATGGTTGTGATGACAGCTCAAGCATATAAGGACAAAATGAACGCACTCTTGGATGACAACACCACGTACAAGAGAGAAAAGAGAGACATCACACTAACATTGGAAAAAGAAAACAACAAGATAGTAAAAAAATGGAAAGACGAGGGATACCTTACAACACAGGAAGCTAGGATACTCACGATTCATAACAGCAAAACACCGAAAATATATGGACTTCCCAAGGTTCATAAGCACGGCGTCCCATTACGCCCCATCGTTTCTTGTATACAATCCCCTATGTGTGAACTGTCGAGATACATAGCGAAAATACTACATAACCTAGCATACAAGAACCACTTTTTCATAAAGGACTCAGTACAGTTAAAACAACAACTAAACTCACTAACGACAAGGAACGAGGACAAATTATACTCACTAGATGTAGTATCACTGTATACTAATATTCCGGTGGAATTGGTTAAGGAAATTTTACTACAGAAGACAGATGAATTGATGACGTACACAGACATACCTCCGACAACGCTAATAGAGACTATAATGTTCATTCTAAACAACAGCCATTTTCAATTTGACAACGCATATTTCAAGCAAACAAAAGGAGTAGCCATGGGCAACCCAATATCCAGCATCGTAGCACAGATTGTACTAGAGGATATAGAAGAGAAGATCATGATAAACTATAGCAACGACACCTTTTACAGACGCTATGTAGATGACTGCATAGTCATAACAAGCCCAAATAACATTCAAGGATCCTAAGTAGGTTCAACGATGCACACTGCCAACTTCAGTTCACATTAGAAGAACAGAGTGGAAATTCTTTAAACTTCCTGGATATGACGATAATTAAGACGCAGGATAAGATATTCACGAAATGGAACAGACGACAACAGAGTACAGAACGTATTCTGGACTACCACTCGAACCATCACGTCGCCCAGAAGAAGGAACGATCATTGGATACATGGACCGAGCATTGAGACTCACGTCGCCGGAGCTGAGACCACAAGTATTAAAGAAGTTGCGGGAACAACTACGGAAGAACCACTACCCGGATAACATGATCAACGGTTTGATGAAACAGAGAATTAGAGGTCTTTACAACACACCACCTGCGAGAGACAGAGAAGAAGCTGTAACCAGGGTCGCAGTACCATATGCTGAAGGATTATCACACAGTCTGAAGAAAATACTATCCCCATACAACATAAAAATAGTACATACACCACACAACCAGGTGAAGGAAATACACAGCCATGTGAAAGCAACTACACCAAAAGGGAAAAAGTCAAACGTAGTATACAGCATACCATGTAACAACTGTGACAAACAATACATAGGACAGACCTCACAGCGATTACACGACAGAGTTAACGCACACAAATACACGAAAAAGGCAACGACGGCATTGAACAAACACCAGACAAATACAGGACATACTTTTGACTACGAGCTGGTAAAAATTCTGAAGACCGAACCACGACGAAGACACAGAGAGATTTGGGAGATGTTCCATATACAGATGAACTTGGAAAAGACGGTAAATGACAGACAAGACGTACAACAGCTCAGTCAAACATACCTCCCTTTTTTGACAAAACATGACAACAAACAGAGACATGACACACATGACAGGACTACAACATAACATAACAACATCCACACGACGTATATGACGTCACATTTAAACGACGATATCACAACGGAGACAGACAAATAACCTACATCTATTACACAACAGAAACCGGATAACACGTGACGTCACATAAAAACAGTGCAAACACAACGTAAACACAGACAGATAACCTACATCTACGACAGCACAGAAACCATGCAACGTATGACGTCACAGAAAAACGGTACAAACACAGACAACATTCACGACAAGACGACACAGAATAAACACAATGACATTCCAGAACAAAAGCGGATAACCTATATGTATATGACGTAACACAACGCATTGAAAACGTTTTTGTAAATTTGATTTTTATTTGATGTTTCATTTGAAGAAGATAATAGCGAATGATTGTTCGGGGATAGGGAGACACATTGTTCGAGTGAGTTGTGGGGGATTGATTGTGGACATTGTTTTCGTTGATATTTCTATTGTAGATTGTACGACTTGACAACACGTTGATAAAGGAGGTTATACCTTCGAAACGTCCGTCACATAACTTTGAAGATTAAAGAAAAACCTGATACGGCCAATTTGTTTCATTTATTATATATATATATAAGTTCGTTCGACTAAATAAAACGCAGGTAGCGTTGATGCAGAAAAGTACTGTAATTCAAAACAAAAAAAAACAAAAATCATTCTACGATCACAACAAGCGAGCGCGTCTCACCTGAATCGCAGCAAAGACCCTCGATCGCCGGTCGACAAAAGCAACGTTTATAACTGATTAATCTTACAGCAAATACACGACTAATTGATTTCGTCGACGTGCGAAATCATTAACGCGGCGATCACAGTGTCTTCATAGTGGGGACGCGTTTCAGAGTAATAATAACAAAATTATAAAAGCAACAAAAAACCCCTGTCGACTTCGACAGAATATAGTGGCAAGCACCCACGAGTTATTGCTACATCCCCCCTCCGAGAACAAAGACGGGGGAGATCACAAAGGGAAAAAAAATTTCCAAATTCAAAAACAAAATTATGTGCTTACTTCAATTTTTTTGCAAGGAATAATTTTACTAATATGGAACCTACGTACGCTTCTTCGAAATATATCAGTTTCGACCTCTACAACATGTTTAGAAATTATCTTCGTGATTGGAAACGGTCCCTGCCGAATTTCATCCAATTTGGTACGATTTAATTTATTACCAACTTCGACATATACCAAGTCTCCCGTGTTCCATTCCCAATCTTTTTTATTTTTATTATACATGATTTCGTTCCGTTTATGCGTTTTTATTGAATTTTGAAGTGCAGTTTTTCGATCGTGTTGTAAATTTGTCGGTTTGAATAATTCTGCTGGTACAAGATATTTGCAGTCACCGTACATCAAGTATCGGGGCGAAAAACCAGTAGAGCTATGTATGGTATCGTTATATTCGTCTACACATTGTCTAGCGATAGTTGTCCAGGATCGTTTATTATTAGTTTGTTCATTTATTTTGCACCTAATTCTGTTAACAAGAGTTTGGTTTAGTCTCTCATTAAGGCCGTTTGAAAATGCACAATCGGTAGCTGTGAAGATCATATTGATACCTTTGTTTTTAAGAAACTTCTGAAATTCATTCGACGTTATGCCACTGTATTGATCGGCAAGCAGTGTTTTTATATTGGCATTATTTTCAATTTTGATGTTGTTGATGATTTTTACAAAATCGGCTGAAGTTTGTGTTTTGGATGTCAACATAAAAGCGAACCTTGTAAAGTGATCAACTACCAAATGGAGGTACCTTTTCGTGGACCTCCTACCTCCGAATCCTCCTATTGTGTCTAACGACATTATTTGAAAAGGCAATGTGGCGGGACCAAGCAGCCCAAGGGTGCCTAGCTTTACGGGCTTCCGCGATTTGTTTTTGATACAAACGGCGCACTGTTTACAATATTTGTCTATCAGATCGAACATGTTTTTAAAATAATAATATCTTTTATAGTTGTGTACATACACTTCGAACCAATATGTCCAAAGGATACATGGACTCTATTTATCAGTTTTTCCGCAAGATTTTTCGATAAAATTATTCTGTCGGTATTTTCTTTATATTTAATATTGTTAGTTTTAGTTGTTAAATTGTTTGTATCTTGTATATTGTTCAGTTGATCCGTTTGTATTTCTTGCAATGTTAATGTGTTTGTAATTCGCAGTATATCCGTATTTTCGTATTCATTATTTTCTGTTGGATTTCTTGAAAGACAGTCTGCTTCTACGTTGTATTTTCCGGGGTTGTATTGTAGTTGAAAATCAAATTGCGAGATATAACTAGTTAAATCGCCGAGTTCATCGTCTGGTCTAGACCTTATGTTTAAATTTTCAAGCGGTTTGTGATCAGTGAACAATGTAAATTTGTTTCCTAGAGCCAGTACTGCCAAAATTTGATTGCCTCTTTAATCGCTATACATTCTATGTAAATTGCTCTTTTCTTCTTTTGAGCATCGCTAAATTTTTTGAAAAGTAAGCCACAGGTTTTCTGAACCGTCTTCTTGTACCTGCTTCAGAACAGCTCCCATACCGTCCCTGCTGGCGTCTGTGTAAATGTTAATAGGCGCATTACGATTGAAAATGGCTAGAACAGGACCTGACATTAAATAATCTTTTATTTTTGTAAAAGCCTGATCGCAATCCTCAGACCATAAAAAAGGAACGTTTTTACGCAAAAGATTATGGAATGGTTCCAGTATTTTCGAAGAATCTTTGATATACTTATGATAGAAATTTACCTTCCCTAGAAATTGTCTTATATTTTTTCGATTTTTCGGTATTGGGAAATCGCGAATAGCGATGAGGTTATCGTTCAGTGGTCTAACTGTATTTTTATGTATGACATGTCCTAAGTACTTAACGGATCTCGTTGCAAAGGAGCATTTGGTAGGTTTCAAACGAAAGCCTTCTATTTCGATAACTTCCACGAGTTTACGCAAATGGATGACGTGCTCCTCGAACGTTTTGAAAAAATCAAAATATCGTCTAAATAATTGAAACAAAATGATCCTAGGTCATTTTTACGTATGATTCCCGATAAAATGCGTTGGAATATAGCTGGACTACTTTTTAGTCCGAATGGAAGGCATTTCCACTGCCAGTGACCCGATTGTGTCACGAACCCAGTTTTGTAACGATCTTTATGACGAATAGGTATTGACCAAAATGCCATGTTAATATCAAGTACAGAGAACCACGAACAGTCCTGAGTCTTCGCAATGAGATCATCGATAAGCGGAAATGGATGGCTTTCGGGGACAATCAACTTATTTAATTCACGAAAATCGACACACAGTCTCGTTTTATGTTTTACTCCATCTTCCTTTTTGTACGCTAGCGTTATTGGTGCCGCGAAAGGAGAAATTGATTCTTCGATGAGATCATGTTTTAATAATGCTCTTATTTGACATTCGATCTCTTCCTGGTCGGAAAATGAACATCGATATGGTTTTTTTTTTATGTACTTATTTTTTATGAGTTTGATTTGTGCTTCATATTTACTTACATTTCCTACGTCATACTTGTTTTTCGCGAAAACCGAGTGGTAATCCTTTATTATATTTTCTATTTTTTCTTTTTTTGATCTTTCAAGGTGATCTAATGTCACTTGAAAGCTCAGATGTGATGTTTGATTGTAAAGAGCTAAATCGTCATCCTTCTTAATTTCATTTCTATCAAAAAAATTTGTTTTGTATGGATGGTGGTATTGTGTAATATTAAGTTCGTGATCTTGACACAAGCGAAAAGCCTTAATACAATCAAGACCTAATAAGATATCATACTTAAAATATTTTTGATTTATTACAAAAAAACGCATTATCTTTTCTATATTCAAAATCTTTAGTTTGAGGAAAACTATACCCTTTTGATGATTTTCCCCGCCTATTGTCCTGAAAGTATATTTTTGATTATCTGTAATCGGTTTATTCAATTTTGAAATAAATTTTTCGTTAATCATCGAAATATTCGCGCCAGGATCATATAGTGCCGTAGCGTCAATGTTATCAATTTTTACTTTCAGCGAGATGAGCGGGGGAAGAATCAGTTTTTTTGGTTAGTCTCATTATTGAGTTCGTTCTCTAATTCTGCGTTGTTGGATAATTTAATATTTTTGATTTTATCCCATTTTTCACGTTTGATTCCCTGATTGTTCCAGCAAATTGTTTCGGAGTGATATCTACCAACTAAACCAGCTTTTTCGCATATATGGCACGGTTTGTAGTTATTTTTTCTGAGATTACTATTCCTGTTAGTATTGAATTTCGCGGAATTCATTTTAATAAGTGATTGTAGTTGATTAATTTCTACAATCAATTCATTTTGAGTTTGTACATTTTTGCGATGCAATCTATCGCGTACAAAAGTAGGCAACCCCAAAACAACCAAATATATCCGTGATTTAACGGACATGGTCGGTTCTACATCTAAAAGAAGATTTAGCTTTTTAAAACATATTCGTTCAGCGGCCCGTTTATATATTTGTACGAGAACGCATAATTAACATCGGACCAACCGCGGTCGCCGAAATAATCTATCATCGATTTTTTCCATAAATCCCACGGACTATCTAACGACAAATCTTTCAGTGAAAGAGTATACCATTCTACACCCGAATCCTCCATAAACAAACGCAGCACCTCGGGGTACTTGCCTTTTTCTATATCGAGTCGATTACATTCGTTTTCAAAACTTCGAACCACGATAACACGCTTTGATTTTTTCCCGTAAATTTATCAATGACCATATCTTTAACAATCGATCTTAACGATTTCTTATTTTGAACAGCGGTATTATCAGGACCGGTTGATACTGCATCTTCGTGATTAGATTCATCGCATTCTTCGAGGTAGTAATTTTTGAAACGTATATTTCCTTCATCGTCGAGGTAATGGTTAGCTACCTCATCTGGAAGTGTTACCTTGATGTTACGAAATTGATTGCGTTTCGTGAAAACTTTGAAAGCGGACTTTACAACAGGTAGAGCGCAAAGATCCGGATGCTGCGAAATATGTTGCAAATCGGGTGGAAAAACGTAAACTTCGTTTTCATTAAGAACTTGAATGTTTTTAACCTTCACAGCGGACGTCTTCGTATCGGCCGATGTTTCGTAAACGAAGCGAAATCGCGCCTTTATCGACATATTGGTGAAATGGGTCTGCGATTTATAAGTTCGTTCGACTAAATAAAACGCAGGTAGCGTTGATGCAGAAAAGTACTGTAATTCAAAACAAAAAAAAACAAAAATCATTCTACGATCACAACAAGCGAGCGCGTCTCACCTGAATCGCAGCAAAGACCCTCGATCGCCGGTCGACAAAAGCAACGTTTATAACTGATTAATCTTACAGCAAATACACGACTAATTGATTTCGTCGACGTGCGAAATCATTAACGCGGCGATCACAGTGTCTTCATAGTGGGGACGCGTTTCAGAGTAATAATAACAAAATTATAAAAGCAACAAAAAACCCCTGTCGACTTCGACAGAATATAGTGGCAAGCACCCACGAGTTATTGCTACATATATATATATATTCAGTGTGAAAAGGTGTTCTTGATCCTATTTTCTCGACCGTTAAATGTAATAATTTGATGCTGACTATCAGGTTTCGGCCAGGGATGAAGTAAAACAGAAGATGTTCAAACGCTATTCTACTTCTAGATTATTTATTACTCGATATTTCGCGATCATATCGACCGCATCATCAAGGAGAATGCAACTGCAAATGATAAAACATAGCACGTTAGACTACTAAGGGGCCGTCCATTAATCATGTGAGGCTCTAGAGGGGGGGGGGGTCCATGAAAAAAATCACGAAATATCATAAGGGGGGAGGGGGGGTGTAGTAATATATCACGAGTATTTATTTTTTCGGCAAACGCGCGATACTGAACCGAAAAGCGGCGTTTCGTGCAATTATTTTTTTCGTCAAACGCGTGCGAAGTCGAAAGCGTCTTGTAGTGTGACTTTGATTCACCGTTGCCTGGCAACGAACGAAGTGAAATTCCCGCCGGCCGCGACAAGCGCCTGCCGGACTCAGCTCGTCAGTGTCAGTTATTCTGTTGTTTTGGCACTGAATACATGCATAAATTGTTTAACCTTGTACGTTTTGGATTGAAACAATGTCTAAAATAGGTGATCTGTATAAAGACCTATTTGCAGAGTATAAGAAGGGAAAAAAACCTAGTGTAGCTCAAAAAGAATTCAATGAATTGTGGGCTAACGCGAAACAAAAATATATTATCAAAGAAGAATTTATGAAGTGGGCGAGTGATCTTTTACTAGATTACCGCCGAAAGCACCAAGCAAGGAAATCATCTAATATCCTCTTTTATTATTCTAATACTAAAAAGGTAAGTTAAAATTTGTATGTATAAACTATATCTTTTATGGTCATTGTTCTAAGAATAAGAATTCATTTCTAGTTTTAATTGCAGTGTATGTTATTGTTAAATCTTACATTTTATTTAATAACATTGAGAAAATGAATATACTTACTCTATAAATAAAATATGTACATCGTCCTACCTACCTTCAAGGTGGGTTTAATAAGTACTACTTTAATCCAAAACATATTTTATTTATTTTTACGCATAAAAATTTTTCATTTTGTTTTAATTAATCTCTTAGGTTTTTAATAGTTAAGGTAGCCGTTGGGCCACAGGAATATTATTTTAAATTCCGTTAATAAGTGCTAAACAGCACGTAATTTAATGGAGGTCGCATTGGGTACATCTCATCGCTCGCAGGACTTTAAAAAAGTAGGTAAATTGAGCTAAATCTGTCTACGAGGCATGGGTTTATTATTAACATTGTGGTGATTGTAAGTTTAGTTTTGCGGTGAGACTACTATTAAACTGAATTATTCACAAACGATGGCAGTATTATCTTGTATTAACATACTCATTCAATATTTTAGTGTAAAAATGAGGATTTTGCATGGTTTGGGTGCCATTTTTAATTCTTATTTTAATATTAGATGGAGTAAAATTGTTGGGGCTGGTTATATTTACTTGCAGGATATCATCATTTCTTACTTGCATGATAAATAATAATTCAATTTTCAGAATGCCAGTGAGAACATTCCTATTTCGTCTGACACATCCAATGATACTGGCAATGACACAATTGAAAGCACATCAACAGGTAGTAAACATTGCATGTCATTATGTATTTATTAACATTCATAATAAGACAGAAATTAAATTGTGGCATTAATTTATGTATTATATTTACAGGCTGTACACCCTTTAAATGTATATACATATTAAATAATTGGCAAAAATATTTATTAATGAAATATTTGTAATTTATAAGAATTCGAATGTTCATGTTATTTCAATTTTTTTGTCATCCCAGGTGCTTGAAACGTAAAGGTCAAGATTTAGAGTCTATCGACGAGAATTCATCATATAATACACCAAGTGCAAGCAGGACTATTGCAGCCTGTACATGCTACTCCAGCACAGGATAAGTTGAAGAATCAGATCTCCCTTCTTCAAATGGAACTGACTTAGCTGTCCGTCGTAGGGATTCTCTGGGCGCTAGTGAAGATGATACTCGTGATGTGATGAAACTGCGCCAAGAAATTGATAAATACAAAAAAGAACTGCGGAAGAAAGAGCAACATATGCGTCACTCCCAGTCACATAGATTATCAATAAAATCAAAGATTAATCTTGCTTGCAATCAGAGTCCAACAGTAGCTAGTCTTCTTAAGACGCGCTCTGCACCAGGTCGCCCACGCTTGGAGGAGCAACAACCGCTATTGCTAAAAACTATCGTTGATTTAGCTATGTTTGGTGCTTCTGCAGAGGAACGACGTCGCTCAGAAATTGTTCGCAGTTGCCGAACACTAACTGACCTTCACGAAAAGCTAAAAGAGCAGGGATTTGAAATTTCGAGAAGTGGTACGTACCTTCGTTTGCTTCCAAAAAACTATACCACCATGGAGGGTAAAAGACATGTAATCACTGTACCTGTCAAATTGAGTCGCCCTGAGGCAGATCACCATAAAGCTCACGTCGATCAACATTTTTGTGTCGCCACAATAAGATCCTTAGAAACGCTAGCATCTATTCTTGGACCAAACCAAGCATTTTTCTGTCGCAAGATGACAAAGCTCGAGTGCCTATAGGCTTGACAGCAGCAAATAAACAAGCTCCTCTCCTGATGCATGTCGAATATCGTGTCTCATTGCCTGATCACGATTGGGTGATTGCTACGAGGCACAAATTGATCCCTAGTGTATATGCTGGATGCATCATAAAAGAAAATGAAATGGGCCGTGCTGAAGCAGTTACGTACTCAGGACCAACATACGTGGCGATTAGAAGTGGCAAACATTCCTCTTCGACAGCTTCTACACATGCTGTGGACTTTAATAAGCTTGCTACTCTCAGCAATTTCGAGCAAATTATGCGAAATGAAGAAGGACGCCTGAAACCAGTTGTTCTGATTTCAGCTGATGGAGGACCCGACGAAAACCCGAGATATCCAAAGGTCATTTCCCATGCCATCCACAACTTTGTCAAACATGATCTAGATGCAATATTTATATTTACAAATGCACCTGGCAGAAGCGCGTTCAACCGCGTCGAGAGAAGAATGGCGCCCTTAAGCAGGGAATTATCTGGACTCATACTTCCGCATGATTCTTATGGAACGCATTTGGATGAACAAGGCAGAACAATAGATCATGGTCTTGAAAAGAAGAACTTTCAGAAAGCTGGTGAAGTTCTCGCTGAAGTATGGAGTAATATGGTTATTGACGGCCATGGTGTCGTAGCAGAGTATGTGGAGCCAGATGACAGTGCTGAAAATTTTATTCTGGATCTGCCTTCCCAACAGTGGTATAGCGAGCATGTGCGAGAGAGCCAATATTTGCTACAGGTACATTATTAAAATCCCACTTATCATTATTTTATCATTTATATTTATTATCCAATATATGACAATACAATAAAAATATTTTAATATCATCATCAGGTGGTGAAGTGTGATGATCGCGCTTGCTGTGGACATATGCGGAGTTCTATACGATCCATTCTTCCGGAACGCTTCGTTATACCTCCTTACCCGATTTTGCAGTCGTCCAATGGCCTATATATTCCAAAGCCTCAAGAGCATGATGGCAAGACGTTTGCTTCATTTCTTCTGCGTCGGACTCTTGAAATTACTCCAACGTATGAAGGCTTCGGCAAATTGATCTATGACCTGTATTGCCCTAGCCTGCAGAAGGATCGGATACTTTTGGAAAGGACATGCCAGCAGTGTGCGTTGTACTTCTGTACAAAAACCAAAGTTAACGCACATCTGAATTCTTGTCACAAGCAACTGAATCCGAGCAATAATAGTCTAGAGATGCACAATGTCCGTCCTTCTCGCATCCTCACGCGACGATCGAATGGTAGATCAAGAGAAATTCTCTGCGTAGTGCGTGAAAATGATGACGCCGAGTGGTTTGATGAAACTGATGTTGATCTTCAACAGAGCACTGTGCCTACAACTAACTTGCAAGATGCTTATCCAGTAATTGGTGTTGAAGAAAGTCTTGCTAATCCATGGTCTGAGGACGTTGTAAATTGAATTATGTTTATGTATTAGAATAAAGAAGTTTTTCGCATTTGTTTCATTATTTTATGGCAGTCCAAAACAACTTGCAACGTTTCTGTTTGCCTCTTAAGGTTATTCCTGTAGTTTATTTTATTTTCTATAATAAAACTTAATGATACTTGAACCTGTGTTTTATAATGAATATTCTACAAAGAATTAAGATTATTGGTAGGTACTAAAAATACACGTGATATAGGATGGGGGATCTTGAACCTCACCATGTATCACCAAGGAGGGGGTTAAAATGCCAAAAAAACATCACATGATTAATGGACGGCCCCTAATGTGTACAAAACTTAAGAAAACTTACAGAATCAAAAGTAGTTAGCCAAGAAAAGAAAAACTGACTAATGAATTTTCCTGTTTAAAATCTCAATCCCTAGAAAAACAACAATGTTCACTACGAAAGACAGTTAATAATACGTTTGATATTGGCAGCTGGCGCGATGACATTGAAGGTGTTCGATCGCGATCACGTGTACGGAGGCGAAAATCATCAAAGGCCGTCCATTAATCATGTGGAGGCTCTAGAGGGAATCCATGAAAAAAATCACGAAATATCATAAGGGGAGGGGTGTAGTAATATATCACGAGTATTTATTTTTTCGGCAAACGCGCGATACTGAACCGAAAAGCGGCGTTTCGTGCAATTATTTTTCGTCAAACGCGTGCGCGAAGTCGAAAGCGTCTTGTAGTGTGACTTTGATTCACCGTTGCCTGGCAACGAACGAAGTGAAATTCCCGCCGGCCGCGACAAGCGCTCTGCCGGACTCAGCTCGTCAGTGTCAGTTATTCTGTTGTTTTGGCACTGAATACATGCATAAATTGTTTAACCTTGTACGTTTTGATTGAAACAATGTCTAAATAGGTGATCTGTATAAAGACCTATTTGCAGAGTATAAGAAGGGAAAAACCTAGTGTAGCTCAAAAAGAATTCAATGAATTGTGGGCTAACGCGAAACAAAAATATATTATCAAAGAAGAATTTATGAAGTGGGCGAGTGATCTTTTACTAGATTACCGCCGAAAGCACCAAGCAAGGAAATCATCTAATATCCTCTTTTATTATTCTAATACTAAAAAGGTAAGTTAAAATTTGTATGTATAAACTATATCTTTTATGGTCATTGTTCTAAGAATAAGAATTCATTTCTAGTTTTAATTGCAGTGTATGTTATTGTTAAATCTTACATTTTATTTAATAACATTGAGAAAATGAATATACTTACTCTATAAATAAAATATGTACATCGTCCTACCTACCTTCAAGGTGGGTTTAATAAGTACTACTTTAATCCAAAACATATTTTATTTATTTTTACGCATAAAAATTTTTCATTTTGTTTTAATTAATCTCTTAGGTTTTTAATAGTTAAGGTAGCCGTTGGGCCACAGGAATATTATTTTAAATTCCGTTAATAAGTGCTAAACAGCACGTAATTTAATGGAGGTCGCATTGGGTACATCTCATCGCTCGCAGGACTTTAAAAAAGTAGGTAAATTGAGCTAAATCTGTCTACGAGGCATGGGTTTATTATTAACATTGTGGTGATTGTAAGTTTAGTTTTGCGGTGAGACTACTATTAAACTGGAATTATTCACAAACGATGGCAGTATTATCTTGTATTAACATACTCATTCAATATTTTAGTGTAAAAATGAGGATTTTGCATGGTTTGGGTGCCATTTTTAATTCTTATTTTAATATTAGATGGAGTAAAATTGTTGGGGCTGGTTATATTTACTTGCAGGATATCATCATTTCTTACTTGCATGATAAATAATAATTCAATTTTCAGAATGCCAGTGAGAACATTCCTATTTCTGTCTGACACATCCAATGATACTGGCAATGACACAATTGAAAGCACATCAACAGGTAGTAAACATTGCATGTCATTATGTATTTATTAACATTCATAATAAGACAGAAATTAAATTGTGGCATTAATTTATGTATTATATTTACAGGCTGTACACCCTTTAAATGTATATACATATTAAATAATTGGCAAAAAATATTTATTAATGAAATATTTGTAATTTATAAGAATTCGAATGTTCATGTTATTTCAATTTTTGTCATCCCAGGTGCTCGGAAACGTAAAGGTCAAGATTTAGAGTCTATCGACGAGAATTCATCATATAATACCAGTGCAAGCAGGACTATATTGCAGCCTGTACATGCTACTCCAGCACAGGATAAGTTGAAGAATCAGATCTCCCTTCTTCAAATGGAACTGGACTTAGCTGTCCGTCGTAGGGATTCTCTGGGCGCTAGTGAAGATGATACTCGTGATGTGATGAAACTGCGCCAAGAAATTGATAAATACAAAAAAGAACTGCGGAAGAAAGAGCAACATATGCGTCACTCCCAGTCACATAGATTATCAATAAAATCAAAGATTAATCTTGCTTGCAATCAGAGTCCAACAGTAGCTAGTCTTCTTAAGACGCGCTCTGCACCAGGTCGCCCACGCTTGGAGGAGCAACAACCGCTATTGCTAAAAACTATCGTTGATTTAGCTATGTTTGGTGCTTCTGCAGAGGAACGACGTCGCTCAGAAATTGTTCGCAGTTGCCGAACACTAACTGACCTTCACGAAAAGCTAAAAGAGCAGGGATTTGAAATTTCGAGAAGTGGTACGTACCTTCGTTTGCTTCCAAAAAACTATACCACCATGGAGGGTAAAAGACATGTAATCACTGTACCTGTCAAATTGAGTCGCCCTGAGGCAGATCACCATAAAGCTCACGTCGATCAACATTTTTGTGTCGCCACAATAAGATCCTTAGAAACGCTAGCATCTATTCTTGGACCAAACCAAGTATTTTTTCTGTCGCAAGATGACAAAGCTCGAGTGCCTATAGGCTTGACAGCAGCAAATAAACAAGCTCCTCTCCTGATGCATGTCGAATATCGTGTCTCATTGCCTGATCACGATTGGGTGATTGCTACGAGGCACAAATTGATCCCTAGTGTATATGCTGGATGCATCATAAAAGAAAATGAAATGGGCCGTGCTGAAGCAGTTACGTACTCAGGACCAACATACGTGGCGATTAGAAGTGGCAAACATTCCTCTTCGACAGCTTCTACACATGCTGTGGACTTTAATAAGCTTGCTACTCTCAGCAATTTCGAGCAAATTATGCGAAATGAAGAAGGACGCCTGAAACCAGTTGTTCTGATTTCAGCTGATGGAGGACCCGACGAAAACCCGAGATATCCAAAGGTCATTTCCCATGCCATCCACAACTTTGTCAAACATGATCTAGATGCAATATTTATATTTACAAATGCACCTGGCAGAAGCGCGTTCAACCGCGTCGAGAGAAGAATGGCGCCCTTAAGCAGGAATTATCTGGACTCATACTTCGCATGATTCTTATGGAACGCATTTGGATGAACAAGGCAGAACAATAGATCATGGTCTTGAAAGAAGAACTTTCAGAAAGCTGGTGAAGTTCTCGCTGAAGTATGGAGTAATATGGTTATTGACGGCCATGGTGTCGTAGCAGAGTATGTGGAGCCAGATGACAGTGCTGAAAATTTTATTCTGGATCTGCCTTCCCAACAGTGGTATAGCGAGCATGTGCGAGAGAGCCAATATTTGCTACAGGTACATTATTAAAATCCCACTTATCATTATTTTATCATTTATATTTATTATCCAATATATGACAATACAATAAAAATATTTTAATATCATCATCAGGTGGTGAAGTGTGATGATCGCGCTTGCTGTGGACATATGCGGAGTTCTATACGATCCATTCTTCCGGAACGCTTCGTTATACCTCCTTACCCGATTTTGCAGTCGTCCAATGGCCTATATATTCCAAAGCCTCAAGAGCATGATGGCAAGACGTTTGCTTCATTTCTTCTGCGTCGGACTCTTGAAATTACTCCAACGTATGAAGGCTTCGGCAAATTGATCTATGACCTGTATTGCCCTAGCCTGCAGAAGGATCGGATACTTTTGGAAAGGACATGCCAGCAGTGTGCGTTGTACTTCTGTACAAAAACAAAAGTTAACGCACATCTGAATTCTTGTCACAAGCAACTGAATCCGAGCAATAATAGTCTAGAGATGCACAATGTCCGTCCTTCTCGCATCCTCACGCGACGATCGAATGGTAGATCAAGAGAAATTCTCTGCGTAGTGCGTGAAAATGATGACGCCGAGTGGTTTGATGAAACTGATGTTGATCTTCAACAGAGCACTGTGCCTACAACTAACTTGCAAGATGCTTATCCAGTAATTGGTGTTGAAGAAAGTCTTGCTAATCCATGGTCTGAGGACGTTGTAAATTGAATTATGTTTATGTATTAGAATAAAGAAGTTTTTCGCATTTGTTTCATTATTTTTATGGCAGTCCAAAACAACTTGCAACGTTTCTGTTTGCCTCTTAAGGTTATTCCTGTAGTTTATTTTATTTTCTATAATAAAACTTAATGATACTTGAACCTGTGTTTTATAATGAATATTCTACAAAGAATTAAGATTATTGGTAGGTACTAAAAAATACACGTGATATAGGATGGGGGGATCTTGAACTCACCATGTATCACCAAGGGGGAGGGGGTTAAAATGCCAAAAACATCACATGATTAATGGACGGCCCCAAATTACAAAACAGAATCAAAACAAACCATCAATCTGGTTGCGTAAAATGAACTTAGGTCGATAGTACATTATAAAAACGTATGCAAAAATTCTTTTTAAAGGTCGTCAAGCTTTACTAACGTAAATTAAAAATTAAAAATATTTCCATAAATGTTGCTTAAACCGTCAGTGTCAGTTCTAAAATTGACCGTATCCCGAGTATTGCTAATATGATACATTTCCAAAAATAGACGTGTTTTATATGAACTATCACGATCCAATATCTGAACGTCTTCTAAACCAGGGAGGTGACCCGTATCCGCATGATGTACAGCCAAAGCGCATGATCTCTTCCTGATTTTGCAATCACTTTTATGTTGGGTGAGGCGTCTTCCCAACCATTGAGTGGTTTGACCGATGTAGCATTTTGGCAATCCGCACAAGGTATCTTGTAAACGATGTTGCTATTAAGTAATGTCGGGGTTTTATCCTTTAGTTTGGAAAATATCTTTGCATTCGTTTCGGTGTTGTATGCTTTATTATTCTGATATTTGCACTTGTTGAACGTTTCAATAATGAAATAATTGAATTTGATAAACGGTATATCATGGGTATTTTGAAATAATTGGTATCAACATTTACAACGTGATCTATAGGGCCAAATCAAAATTATTTGATCTGTATATGAGGTTTTGGAGGATATTCCTCGGATAGCCATTATTTAAGAAGATGTCAAACAATTTCTTAAGATTCTTTTGGAGAAAAACATCGTCGCTGATGTGACAAATTCTATTTTTCATTGCTTTGATAGAATTAAACTTGTATGTGTTAGGATGATCCGAAAATAATTGATAAACCTACCCGATGACGTTGGTTTCAAATACCAGTCAGAATGACATCATTCTCCAACGTTCTGATGACCTTCGTGTCCAAAAACGGAATGCTACGGTCGTCCTCCAACTCGACAGTAAATTGCAGGCGTTCATTAAACGCGTTGAACAAGTCCAGAGTCGTCTTCACCTTGTCTGAAGGAACCGAGGTGAGAATATCATCCACGTACTTATAAAAGAAAGGTACACTCCAAACGGTAAGGACGGGAAGTGTATGTTCGACCAGATAATCAAGGGTAACTAATGCAATTATGGACTCAATGGAGATCCCATAGGGCAACCAAAAATTTGACTGTAAAATCGACCCTTGTAGGTGAAATACGTGTTTTGAATATGAAAGATAATAAAGATCTGAAATTGCGCCTAGATAGATCCGTGTGACGCTGTATTTTATCCCATTTTTCTTCAACGATAGTATCAATGAACTCTAACGGTATGTTTGTGAACACTGAAATAACGTCCAGAGAAATCAAAA
The DNA here is from genome assembly GCA_020654155.1 of Novius pumilus. NCBI lineage: Eukaryota > Metazoa > Arthropoda > Insecta > Coleoptera > Coccinellidae > Novius > Novius pumilus. Next base: position 219,276 of record JAIFOV010000505.1, read on the forward strand.
TGTAATTGTCTCGCATCTTTTTCCCTGATAGAGTTAACAAAAGAGGATGTGTCCTTCACATTGTAATCTGTATCTTGGGACAGAGCAGCCGTAAGTATATCGGAAACAAGCTTTGAAACATTGTAAGTCACGGAGCCAACAGTACTAACAATAGGACGAAGTGGTAAACCCTCTTTATGAAGTTTAGGAGACAGTATAACTTTGTAAATGCAGCATTGGTGATTGTTAACCTATTGAAAAGAGATTCTGTTATCTGATTGCTTCGTTTTAGATCCTAAGTAAAGTATTGAGTTTCAATTGTAAAGAATTTGTAGGATCTTTATTTAGTAATTTATAGGTTGAATTATCATCCAAAAGTACTCCAACTTTTCTATCATATTCAGAGTGGTCCATAGCCACCACGGCTCCCCCTTGTCGGCTCGTAACACAATCAACTCGGGATGGTTTTAAGATAATTCTTTGCTCTTATATATAACCTACTAAGAAAATTATGTTTCAAATTTCTACTGTAATGTGTGAAATTTGTAATCATGTTGACAATTTTAACCTTAGGCCATCTCTCAGATCCGATGTCACCTCACCCAATATTCTCTCCACATCAGCCACAAAATATCTGAGTTTTGAATCCAAGCGAGTAAGAGGAACTGCAAACTTTGGTCCCAAAGAGAGAAAGTTCATAATATCCCGCGGAATGACGGTTGAAGATACATTTCTGAACCACTTACTATTATCTGAGAACAATTTTATCCTACTGTCGCTAGTCTCGATTAGACCATTAAGCTTTCTAACGTTAGATGACCTAATTTTCTTAAATCTCCGATTAACGCTAAGATTAATTCTAGAACAAAATTCACCGTATACATGCTGTGGTAGTATTCGTGAAAGATTTGAAATATATATATATATATATATATATTTCAAAATGATAAGGGTTCGGAACGGATAACAAGAGGCCTTTCAATTAGAGTGCTTCATTTATTTGAGTCGACGTTTCGGTCACTATTCCGCAACCATCCTCGGGACACTGCAATTATGACATAGTTGTTCTACTCTACAATTACCTAACGGTTTCAGTTTCCAGACTTACCAAATAGTCGAGGTTTATAAATAAGCCACACGGCAAGGAAAAGAATCGCAAAAACAGTGTACGTGAATACTGCTTATCAACTAAAAAATATACACAAATGTGAAACTTATGAAACAAACAAAGGGATGGAAAACCAACGTACAGTATGATGTCCAATAAAATCGCAAGAAAAACCACCACATCAATGTCTTGAAATCTCCGCACAATTGGTTGTCCACGTTTCAAAGTTTGGTTAACACAATGCATGAAATCACAGATTAAATTGACAACGTCATTCTTCTTTTTCTCGTTCTTACAATTTTTACTTGTTAAAACAGCGGAGACAGCATCTGACATGGATCCATGCAATGCACGAATGTTGTTACTAATATGTGTTGGCACGATTCCCTGCTTTTTACATTCCAATAGGTATATGCGTCTATTCCTCATCGATGCAAGCTTGATGTTTAGATTGGCCCAGGTTTTCAACTGTTGGACAGTCTTCCTACCATAATGCAGTTCGATTGTTGCAAAAACCCATGCTGTGTAATAACTTGATTAGGATACCTCCGTATTCAATTATATTTCAAATGATAATATATATATATATATATATATATATATAAATTCGGAAAATAAGTCACGGCGTGACTGGGAATCGAATTTACTACTTGACCCTCTAAAAATCGGAAAATAAATCATAGTCGTGGTAGCTTAAGTGGAAGAGCAACAGCGCGTAAGGCTGGAGATCCGGGTTCGATTCCCGGTCACGCCGTGACTTATTTTCCGAATTTATCATATCTTCCCTATCACCGGGTTGGTGAAAAAACACCTTTTCACATACATATAACCATACGCGTTGGATTACGCAAAAAGAGGGGATTCAGTTAAGTTGATTCTCTTGTGCGATTTCTGAGATGAAATCCAAGATTATCGAATTTACTACTTGACCCTCTAAAAATCGGAAAATAAATCATAGTCGTGGTAGCTTAAGTGGAAGAGCAACAGCGCGTAAGGCTGAGATCCGGGTTCGATTCCCGGTCACGCCGTGACTTATTTTCCGAATTTATCATATCTTCCCTATCACCGGGTTGGTGAAAAAACACCTTTTCACATATATATATATATATAATAACAAGGATGTTTCTTGGCAACAAGCCATGAATATGAATTCAAACACAGTACTAAATGCAAACACAAAAGATGTTAAAAGAAACTCACTTGGATTAGCTTCACAAATGTTAAGGACGAAGGATGCTCGTCTTTCGTAACACCGGAAACAAAGTGGCAAAAAACACGTTTCGGCCCACTGCACCTCTGGCCTCGTCAGTACAACGGAGGTGCAGCTTGTTGCATACGTGTTTTACGTCTGCATGAATTTTCACAGATGTGACGGATATTAATAACAAGGATGTTTCTTGGCAACAAGCCATGAATATGAATTCAAACACAGTACTAAATGCAAACACAAAAGATGTTAAAAGAAACTCACTTGGATTAGCTTCACAAATGTTAAGGACGAAGGATGCTCGTCTTTCGTAACACCGGAAACAAAGTGGCAAAAACACAGTTTCGGCCCACTGCACCTCTGGCCTCGTCAGTACAACGGAGGTGCAGCTTGTTGCATACGTGTTTTACGTCTGCATGAATTTTCACAAATGTGACGGATATTAATAATAAGGATGTTTCTTGGCAACAAGCCATGAATATGAATTCAAACACAGTACTAAATGCAAACAGAAAAGATGTTAAAGAAACTCACTTGGATTAGCTTCACAAATGTTAAGGACGAAGGATGCTCGTCTTTCGTAACACCGGAAACAAAGTGGCAAAAAACACGTTTCGGCCCACTGCACCTCTGGCCTCGTCAGTACAACGGAGGTGCAGCTTGTTGCATACGTGTTTTACGTCTGCATGAATTTTCACAAATGTGACGGATATTAATAATAAGGATGTTTCTTGGCAACAAGCCATGAATATGAATTCAAACACAGTACTAAATGCAAACACGAAAGATGTTAAAAGGAACTCACTTGGATTAGCTTCACAAATGTTAAGGACGAAGGATGCTCGTCTTTCGTAACACCGGAAACAAAGTGGCAAAACACGTTTCGGCCCACTGCACCTCTGGCCTCGTCAGTACAACGGAGGTGCAGCTTGTTGCATACGTGTTTTACGTCTGCATGAATTTTCACAAATGTGACGGATATTAATAATAAGGATGTTTCTTGGCAACAAGCCATGAATATGAATTCAAACACAGTACTAAATGCAAACAGAAAAGATGTTAAAGAAACTCACTTGGATTAGCTTCACAAATGTTAAGGACGAAGGATGCTCGTCTTTCGTAACACCGGAAACAAAGTGGCAAAAACACAGTTTCGGCCCACTGCACCTCTGGCCTCGTCAGTACAACGGAGGTGCAGCTTGTTGCATACGTGTTTTACGTCTGCATGAATTTTCACAGATGTGACGGATATTAATAACAAGGATGTTTCTTGGCAACAAGCCATGAATATGAATTCAAACACAGTACTAAATGCAAACACAAAAGATATTAAAGAAACTCACTTGGATTAGCTTCACAAATGTTAAGGACGAAGGATGCTCGTCTTTCGTAACACCGGAAACAAAGTGGCAAAAAACACGTTTCGGCCCACTGCACCTCTGGCCTCGTCAGTACAACGGAGGTGCAGCTTGTTGCATACGTGTTTTACGTCTGCATGAATTTTCACAGATGTGACGGATATTAATAACAAGGATGTTTCTTGGCAACAAGCCATGAATATGAATTCAAACACAGTACTAAATGCAAACACAAAAGATGTTAAAAGAAACTCACTTGGATTAGCTTCACAAATGTTAAGGACGAAGGATGCTCGTCTTTCGTAACACCGGAAACAAAGTGGCAAAAAACACGTTTCGGCCCACTGCACCTCTGGCCTCGTCAGTACAACGGAGGTGCAGCTTGTTGCATACGTGTTTTACGTCTGCATGAATTTTCACAGATGTGACGGATATTAATAACAAGGATGTTTCTTGGCAACAAGCCATGAATATGAATTCAAACACAGTACTAAATGCAAACACAAAAGATGTTAAAAGAAACTCACTTGGATTAGCTTCACAAATGTTAAGGACGAAGGATGCTCGTCTTTCGTAACACCGGAAACAAAGTGGCAAAAAACACGTTTCGGCCCACTGCACCTCTGGCCTCGTCAGTACAACGGAGGTGCAGCTTGTTGCATACGTGTTTTACGTCTGCATGAATTTTCACAGATGTGACGGATATTAATAACAAGGATGTTTCTTGGCAACAAGCCATGAATATGAATTCAAACACAGTACTAAATGCAAACACAAAAGATGTTAAAGAAACTCACTTGGATTAGCTTCAAATGTTAAGGACGAAGGATGCTCGTCTTTCGTAACACCGGAAACAAAGTGGCAAAAACACGTTTCGGCCCACTGCACCTCTGGCCTCGTCAGTACAACGGAGGTGCAGCTTGTTGCATACGTGTTTTACGTCTGCATGAATTTTCACAGAATCCAAGTGAGTTTCTTTTTAACATCTTTTGTGTTTGCATTTAGTACTGTGTTTGAATTCATATTCATGGCTTGTTGCCGAAACATCCTTGTTATTAATATCCGTCACATCTGTGAAAATTCATGCGAGACGTAAAAACACGTATGGCAAAGCTGCACTCCGTTGTACTGACGAGCGATGAGGTGCAGTGGGCTGAAACGTTTTTTGCCACTTTGTTTCCGGAAGTTACGAAAGATTGAGCATCCCTTCGTCCCACACATTTGTGAAGCTAATCCAAGTGAGTTTCTTTTAACATCTTTGTGTTTGCATTTAGTACTGTGTTTGAATTCATATTCATGGCTTGTTGCTAAGAAACATCCTTGTTATTAATATCCGTCACATCTGTGAAAATTCATGCAGACGTAAAACACGTATGCAACAAGCTGCACCTCCGTTGCTGACGAGGCCAGAGGTGCAGTGGCCGAAATGTGTTTTTTGCCACTTTGTTTCCGGTGTTACGAAAGACGACATCCTTCGTCCTTAACATTTGTGAAGCTAATCCAGTGAGTTTCTTTAACATCTTTGTGTTTGCATTTAGTACTGTGTTTGAATTCATATTCATGGCTTGTTGCCAAGAAACATCCTTGTTATTAATATCCGTCACATCTGTGAAAATTCATGCAGACGTAAAACACGTATGAAAAAGCTGCACTCCGTTGTACTGACGAGGCCAGAGGTGCAGTGGGCCGAAACGTGTTTTTGCCACTTTGTTTCGGTGTTATGAAAGACGAGCATCCTTCGTCCTTAAGCATTTGTGAAGTTAATCCAAGGGAGTTTCTTTAACATCTTTTGTGTTTGCATTTAGTACTGTGTTTGAATTCATATTCATGGCTTGTTGCCAAGAAACATCCGTTATTAATATCCGTCACATCTGTGAAAATTCATGCAGACGTAAACACGTATATGCAGCAAGCTGCACCCCGTTGTACTGACGAGGCCAGAGGTGCAGTGGGCCGAAACGTTTTTTGCCACTTTGTTTCCGGTGTTACGAAAGACGAGCATCCTTCGTCCTTAAACATTTGTGAAGCTAATCCAAGTGAGTTTTTAACATCTTTTGTGTTTGCATTTAGTACTGTGTTTGAATTCATATTCATGGCTTGTTGCCAAGAAACATCCTTGTTATTAATATCCGTCACATCTGTGAAAATTCATGCAGACGTAAAACATGTATAGCAAAAAAGCTGCACCTCCGTTGTACTGACGAGGCCAGAGGTGCAGTGGCCGAAACGTGTTTTTTTGCCACTTTGTTTCCGGTGTTACGAAAGACGAGCATCCTTCGTCCTTAACATTTGTGAAGTTAATCCAATGAGTTTCTTTAACATCTTTTGTGTTTGCATTTAGTACTGTGTTTGAATTCATATTCATGGCTTGTTGCCAAGAAACATCCTTGTTATTAATATCCGTCACATCTGTGAAAATTCATGCAGACGTAAAACACGTATGCAACAAGCTGCACCTCCGTTGTACTGACGAGGCCAGGTGCAGTGGCCGAAACGTGTTTTTGCCACTTTGTTTCCGGTGTTACGAAAGACGAGCATCCTTCTGTCCTTAACATTTGTGAAGCTAATCCAAGTGTGAGTTTCTTTTAACATCTTTGTGTTTGCATTTAGTACTGTGTTTGAATTCATATTCATGGCTTGTTGCCAAGAAACATCCTTGTTATTAATATCCGTGCATCTGTGAAAATTCATGCAGACGTAAAACACGTATGCAACAAGCTGCACCTCCGTTGTACTGACGAGTGCCAGAGGTGCAGTGGCTGAAACGTGTTTTTGCCACTTTGTTCCGGTGTTACGAAAGACGAGCATCCTTCGTCCTTAACATTTGTGAAGCTAATCCAAGTGAGTTTCTTTTAACATCTTTTGTGTTTGCATTTAGTACTGTGTTTGAATTCATATTCATGGCTTGCTGCCAAAAACATCCTTGTTATTAATATCCGTCACATCTGTGAAAATTCATGCAGACGTAAAACACGTATGCAACAAGCTGCACCTCCTTTATTGACGAGGCCAGAGTGTGTGGGCTGAAATGTGTTTTGCCACTTTGTTTCGGTGTTACAAAGACGAGCATCCTTCGTCCTTAACATTTGTGAAGCTAATCCAAGTGAGTTTCTTTAACATCTTTTGTGTTTGCATTTAGTACTGTGTTGAATATATATATATATATATTTTTGACGTATTTTGGGTTTCATCCGCGTATAATGAACTCAAATATAATTTGAAAACTTTATTTTGCGACGTTTCGACGATATCTCAATCGTCCTTCTCAAGCGATAAACATTGAGAAATAAAACTGACAATCGAAAAAGTCACGGTTCACTTGATCTTAAAAAATAACGGTGAGGTTCGTCTGGGATCGTAGCAGAACCTTGTTGGATCGGGTCTGTCGATCCTTCGGTTGTGCTCATTTTCGTCTGAGGTTGATCCGGCTTCACCTTCTTCGATTATTTCGAGAGTACTTTCGGTTGGAATTTAAAGCGATTTTCCAAATTTGTGATAAATTTAGCGTATCATCTCGATTGTTGAAGTTCGACGACTATAAATTTCTATAGATTCTCGAATCAGACGTTTTTAAATTTGTGATGTTAGCTATTCCTTTCGTCATTTCAGAAATCAATATTGTGACCAGTTTCTGCCATGTGACGGTATAAAAGCAGATGATGGTTGCTTCCTCCTCACAGCTAATTGATGTTCTGTCACTCGTGTTGATATTCGACGATTAGTTTGGCCTACGTAAGCTTTTTCGCATGTCGAGCAAGGAATGTTATACACCTTGATCCTCTTAAAAGAATACGATCTTTAGGTAATCTGAAAAAGCTTTGAATTGTTCGAAATGGTCTATACACTGGTCTTATGTCTTTTTATTCAGAATCCTCCCTATTACGTCGGTGCACCCTTTGATATAAGGCAATATAACGGTACCATTTGAGAAAGTGTTTTCTAACGTTCTTGATCTTGGCATTTCACTTTTATCAAAAACATAACGTATTTGTTCTCTTTCAGAAACCATTTTTCAAAATATGTTTCAAATTATCGAGTTCTTCATCGATATTGTTTGGATCTGCCAGTCTCTTGGATCTCGTTAACAATGTTTTAAAACTCCATATTTCTGTGATGGATGATGGTGGGATTTTCCATGTATATATCTATTGGTGTGAGTAGGTTTTCGATATACTGTATGTCCTAGTCGTTTGTTTCTTTTTTGCAGAGGAGAATATCTAAAAATGGTAACTTATGGTCTTTTCTGTTTCCAAGGTGAATTTAATTGGTTCTTCAATGTCATTTAAGTAATTTAGAAAATCGTTCAATTCGTCCTCAGTGTGTTCTTCATACGAAAAATATGTCATCGATATACCGCAGCCAGATTTTCGGTTTTTGACTGCATTTTGCAACGCTTTTGTTTCGAAGATGTCTAAATAAAGGTTAGCGATTGCAGGCGATAAGGAACCCATAGGAGCACCAGTGACTTGTTTGTATTTTTGGTTATTGTAAATAAAATATGTATTCTTCAAACAAAATTCTGCCAGATCGATAAAATGATGGGGAAAA
>JAIFOV010000806.1:0-17232 GCA_020654155.1 Novius pumilus
CAAGGATTTTTCGTTGAAACATTGAATACTTACAGATGGCTATAATAATAATAATAACGTAGCATTTATTTTTTTCCATCGGAGATAATTAAAAAATGTTACGTCGATGAAAAAAACATCTTCACCGTCGCGGTTTCGAGCCTGAGATCACTCACTATGTATCCTACTACTCAAACACCACGGCTACCACAAGCCGTAAATAAAGTTGTCCAATTTAAGGGTTAAGACAAAATCATTGCGAATTAAACGAATTCGAAATAACGACGAGACCCCATCCGGACACGATCGGTAGGCGAATCTTCGGAATTTATAGTTTTTATTCAGTTCGTTCGATAGGTACATCGATATTTGCATTGCAAAGGCCAAACCGGCTCCCATAACTCACGTCTGTCAACGCGTTCGTTCGGAACTTTCCGGAGCACAATCGTATACCTTCGGCACATAAGAGAAATTTTTCGAATTTTCGAAATTTTCTGCTGTTTTCCTCGAAAACGGCTATTTCTACGGCCTTACGTTTCTCGGACGATTCGTATATAATTTTTTTCGAATATTTTCGTGTGAGCGATAATTCGATACGTGACGTAATAAAGGAGATATTACCAGAAGAAACGTTTTTGGAGCGGACGGTTTAGTTTTGTAATTTTTTGCGGAGAATCGGTGAATTCTACGTCCGCGACGTCTGGAGAAGAAAGAAAGCCGTATTAATTATCTGTTCGAAACAGGCATCCCAAATTTTTTAAGAGCTAGCTGTACCCGCCGAAAATCGATTCGCGGCACCCTACTTTTTTCTAGTTCGCTTACGATAGGTCTTACAGTTTCGGAACCTTCTAGCGAAAGATTGCTCGCAACAATTGAGGAACATCTTTAGAAGATCATCGCGTCGTCCGACGTACCGCCTCCGAGATATAAGCAAAAAACGAAAAATTTCGACTTTACGAATTTTTTACTCCAAGAAGGGAGGGAGCTGCAGAATCGAACGGCAGACAAAAAACAAAGTACTATCTGTGCCCTTTTCGAAAACGTATCTCGCGTCTTCCAATCGTGCGTACTTCTCGAGATAAGAGCGTTTAAAAATTTCGCGAAAATGGGCGATTTTCGGTTTTTCGCAAAAAAATCGTATTAAGTATCGGGTTCGAGAGCAAGGTAAAATGCCCACAATAAAATACCATTCTTCGCGGACCGTCCGAGCCCCCTTCCGATCCCTTAGTCCCCCGACGAATGTCACAAAAAATTTACGAAATAAAACGCGCGACCGCCGATAAATCGATAACGGACAGACCGATCACGTCCGTTTTCGAACTCGTTCAAAAGAATGTCAACATCTACCGATCGCTACAAAAATGAACCCCCTATCCCTAAAATTCGGCCCGCTAACCTCTCTACATCGATTCGTGCGACGCACATTTTTCGCTACCGTAATATAGCGATACAACCGCTATATAACCAGATCGCTCGCTTCGCTCGCGACCTGACCGGCCTTCGGCCGGGTAGGGGGGCCCTTCGGGCCCCCCGTGTCGGAGCCTTCGGCCCCTCCGGCGGCCTTCGGCCGCTAGGGGGCCCTTCGGGCGCCCGAGTAGCCTTAGGCCGCAACAGTAATCTCTTACGCGAGGGCGTATCGAATTTTTCTTTAATATCACGAAAAGCGTTACGAAAATTTAGAGAATATACGGTTGTAATGCGGTCCTCCACTTTCGATGTGAATGTCACGGTGGGGTGAAAGCGTGTAGCTGGAATATAAGATTTTGAAGTGTACTGATGTTAATTTGAATTTTTTTTATGACGTCAGTCATTTTGGCTTTGCTCGAACCGAAGCGAGGATGATATACTGTTGTAACGTACACCGTTAAAAAGAAATCTTTTCTTTTTTCTTACAATTTCAATATTATTTTATAGTCGATTTATTTTGTTGGAATCGTTTTTTCTTTTGTCATTTGGCTGTGCTCGACGAACCACAGCGATGATATACGGTTGTAAAGGAGGCACGATGTGTTGCACAATATGATATCTGATGTTTTCATTAAAAACGCGTTTCTAAATTTCAAATTGTTTTCAAGTACAATTCATACCGAAATTAATTTTTGTTTCATTTTTTTGCTGCGAACGATATTTTTCCGGGATTAAATTTTGTTGATCGATTATAATAGTCCATTAAAAAGAAGAGTGTTTTACTCCTATGTTTATTATGTATAAAAGGAATCGAAGAAATTAGTTGTAAATTTATTATTTTCTGAGAATTTTTTTTCTTTGTAATCTTGGCTATGCTAGAAACCACAGCGATGATATACGGTTGTAAAGTATGGTGTGTATATGATATCTGATGTTTTAATCGAAGACACGTTTCGAAATTTTAATTAGTTTTTTGTCCGTCATCGTTCCAATCGTTCATTTATTTATTATTTTGGTCTCGAAGATGCCTTCTTCCGCTCTTATATCATCATCTCTTATCACCACAACCGAAAAAATGAACACATTTCATAATGGATCGAGTCAAGTTACTCGAATAAAAAAAACAAACGGACGCAATTTGTTCGGGATTAATCATTATTGTTTATTCATTCTCGTCGTCATCGTCTTTTTCCGGATGAATCATCTTATTATTGTCCCAATGGATTCCTCAAATTTAACCTGAAAACAAATCCGATATACACGGTGGTGGTAGGTGGTGTCGATGAGAAAAAACGGGGGAGCAGATTTATCAAAAATACAAACTTTTACAAACGCCTAACGTTCTTTTCCACGTCGACTTTTCCATCGTTGCTCTTTGGTCGTTGTTGCTCCTCGAAGTTAGTAAGCACACGAGTAACCGTCAATTTTTAATTTCTGTTTAACAACTCGGCATCATCTTCCCGATATTCCATTATTCGTGTCGATTATGCGTAATTAATATGTAATAATAATAACAAATCGTCTGAAAAGAACCGAAATAAATGTGAGGTTATATTTAATGTTTATACAAACGCCATCGTCGTCGTCGTCGTCGTCCAGAGGCGAATCTTAAGAAATGGATCGTTTCGTTCGATCGGCACGTCGCGATTTGACGTTCGAATGCCGGGCCTGCTAGATCGGTCGACGTTCGTTCGGAACTTTCCGGAGCGCGATCGTATAGGTTCGGCACACGAGGGAAATTTGTCGATTTTTCTCGAAATTTTTTAGTTTTTCTCGTAAACGGCTTTACTCGGGGCCTCGCGTTGTTTCGACAAAACGTAGTTCATTTTTTTTCAAATATTTTCGCGTAAGCGGTAATTCGACGGGCGACGCGATAGCGGAGATATTACGGAAGGAAACGCGTTCGCGATCGGAACGGTTTAGTTTCGAAATTTTTTCCGGGAAATCGGTAGATCGTACGTCCGCGACGTATCGAGAAGGAAATAAGCCCCGTTTATCGTCTATTCGAAAAAAGGAATCGGAATTTTTTCGGAGCGAAGGGCGCCCCCGAAAAATCGATTCGCGTAACCCGATTTTTTTCCATTTCGATAACGATAGGTCCTAGAGTTTCCGCACCTTCTAGCGAAAGACGCGCCGCGTCGTTCGGGAACGACGACTAGAAGATCGTCGCGTCGTCCGACCTACCGCCTCCGAGATGTAAGGGAAAAACGAAAATTTTCGCGTTTGCGAATTTTTTACGGCCGGAAGGGCGGAAGCTACGCGATCGCGTAGAAGGGCGAAAAAGAAGAGCCGCCGCCGCCCTTTTCGAAAAAGCGAACCGCGTTCTTCTATCCCGCTTACTTTTCGAGACGGGAATTTTTGAACGTTTCGCGAAAATCGACGATTTTCGGTTTTTCGCGAAAAACGCGTATTAACTTCCGGGTTTGAGAGCGCGAAAAAATACCCACGATAAAATACCGTTCTTTCCGGATCGGCCGAGCCCCCTTCCGACCCCCTACGCCCAAGACCGACGAGAGAAAAAATTCGCGAAAAAAAAAGGCGGCGCCGTCGATATCTCGACGGCCGAACGGCCGATCCGGCCCGTTTTCGAACTCGAACGAATAGACCCCCTCGTCTCCCGATCCCGCTCCCGAAAATCCGGATTTTCCCTAAATTCCGCCCGTTATCGAGTCCGCAACCTTTCGCGTACATACACACAAACGCACGGCCCGTCGGTGCATTGTCACAGTCACGCGACCGTAATATAACGGTATAACAACCCTATATAATAACGGTATAACAACCGTATATAATAACGGTATAACAACCGTATATAATAACGGTATAACAACCGTATATAATAATAACATATGAATTAAAACACCTAAACAAAAGGAGAAAACGAGTTAATAAAAAATAAAAAATGAAGACACACAAATACGTTATTTTCCAGTTATGTATTTCATACATTCATCCTGTAATTTACAACCGCATATCATCGCTGTGGTTTTAGCACAGCCAAGATGACAAAAAAAAATTGACTCTCAAAAATACAAATTTACAACTATTCGATTCCATTTATAAAAAATGAAAACTAATATTGCATGTAGAAAAACAGAGCAGAAAACAACAATTTTCTTCTTGATAGAGTGTCAATATCGATTGAATAGATTGAATCCCCAAAAAAATATAGTTCGTAGCATGCTAAATAAATGAAACAGAATATACTTTCAGTATAAATTGTACTTGAAAACTAATTGGAATTTCGAAACGCTTCTTCGATTAAAACATCAGATATCATATCCACACCATACTTTACAACCGCAATATCCTCGCTGTGGTTTCTAGCACAGCCAAAATGACAAAGAAAAAAAAACTTCCCAGAAAATAATAAATTTACAACTAATTTCTTCGATTCCTTTTATATAAAACGAAGAAGAAATTACTTCACACTCTTCAATATGAATACTTGAAAAACAAATGAAAATCATCATCCGCGCACTTCAAAATCTTTTCATCCCGTGACATTCATATCGAAAATCGACCGCATTACAACCGTATATTCTCTCAATTTTCCTAACGATTTTCGTGATATTTAAGAAAAATTTGATACGCCTACGGTGACCCAAGAGCTGATCTTATATATAGCGGAGCGCATATAGTGATCTGGCCCCTAGAGTGATCGGGGGGCATAGAGGGATCGGGGCGCATAGGCGCAGGAGGGGCCGAAGGCCCCGACTTGTTTTGTTACTTATTTATGTCTTAACGATACAAATTATTTTATATTGACACATAGTTATTACAATTTAACATTTATATTGCATTTCGTGAATATAATAGTAAATAGAATTCAAAAAAGAAAAGAAAAAAAATTAAACGTCAAAATAAATTTTTAAAGTTAATGCGAAACGTGAAATCTCGAATGTTCATCTAACATTATTTCTTCAAAATTGGGTTCCAAATCACTTGTAGCAATCCTTAATACCGAGTGTAGATTTTCGTCAGTAATTTGTGATCGATATTTATTTTTCGTAGAAACCATTAAAGAAAAAGTTTTTTCACAAATATATGTCGAACCAAATAAAACAAGGTATTTTTGAACATAGTACAAAATATGTTTGAAATGTTCGTTATTCAAAGCGCCATAGAAAGTACTCAATTCGTTTGAGTGAAAATTTGCTTTTAGTAAATTATTTGATTGTAAGTTAAGAAAAATTTGATACGCCTACGGTGACCCAAGAGCTGATCTTATATATAGCGGAACGCATATAGTGATCTGGCCCCTAGAGTGATCGGGGCGCATAGAGGGATCGGGGCGCATAGGCGCAGGAGGGGCCGAAGGCCCCGACTTGTTTTATATGTTATTGGGAAAAATTTTGCTGGATACTCGCAGACTTTTCGAAATTCAGTACGTTTCAGAAGAAATTCCCACCTTCCAGCAACTTTACAAGTTTTTGGAGGATCATTGTAGGGCTTTGGAATCTATTCCTGTTGCAAAATTTAATAAAAATCAGGGCTCTGCGAATGGTAATTTCAAGAAATTTGAGTCACAAAAACATAGCCGATCTCAGACGTTCAGTACTCAATCCACAAAAATTTCATGTTATTTCTGTAAAGATCCACACGTGTTGTCAAGATGCTCTAAATTTATGGCGAAGCCCTTAGCTGAAAGAAATAATTTCGTTAAACAGAAAAAACTGTCAAAACTGTCTTCATCACAGTCACGTGACGATAAACTGCAGGTCACGCTTTCGTTGTAGAATCGACGACTGTCGTGGTAAACAGTATTGCGGGAGTTGGAGGTCAACCAACTGCTCTTGAAACAGTCTTTGGTTGGGTACTTCTTGGAAAAGTTAAATATTTTGGTGGTTGTGGAAATTCAAAGGCTTTCAACTATTTTCTTTCTGCTCCAGATATTCCACTGGAGTTATTAGTTTCGAAGTTTTGGAAAGTCGAGCAGGTTCCTCAAAATTTGTTCTTTTTCCTGGAAGATGCGAAGGCGGAAGAGATTTTTAAAACTACGGTTTCAAGAGATCATACCGGCAGATTTATAGTATCGTTACCTTTCAAGAATGGTGAACCTGATTTGGGAAATACCTTCACACAAGCCCGACGTAGATTTTTTCTGTTAGAGAAGAGGTTACAAAAGAATACAGAAATTTATGCTTTAAGGTTACAAAGATCAGGGTCATATGTCTTTGGTGTCACCCGATTCTTCTACGTTTGACGCCTCTAGCATGAGGCGTCATCATGAGCTTTACCACATCATTGCGTAGTCAAATTAGATTGTGATACCACAAAATTCAGAGTTGTGTGGGACGGAAGTGCAAAAGGAAAAGGAGGTAACAGTTTGAATTCGTTTCTCTTAACCGGTCCCAAATTGCAGAAGGACATAGGTTCGCTTCTTCTTCTTTTTCGATTATACCCAATAGTTTTAATTACTGATTTCGTGGGTATGTTCAGACAAATCTTAGTTACTCCTGAGCACAGGAATTTTCAAAAAAATCTATGGAGATTCCGGTCGGATGAACCCTTGTCTGAATGGACCTTGAATGCCGTTACTTTCGGACTCAGTTCTAGTCCATTTTTAGCTATGAGAGTTTTGAATTTATTGGCTGAGCTTGAAAAGGACAGATTTCCATTGGCAGATAGAATAATTCAATCACAGACCTTTGTTGATGATATAATAGGTACCAACTCTTCCCTGACTGGAGCTCTATGCCTGCAGAGGGAACTCATTGAATTGTTGAGATTGGGAGGTTTCGAGTTGCGAAAATGGGCGAGCAACGCAACAGAATTGTTGACTAGCGTTCCGGAGTCTGATCGAAAAATTCCGTTATCGTTCGATAAAGACGAACCTCGATTCATCAAAGTTTTAGGAATTGTGTGGTATCCTGACACGGACTGTTTCGCCTATCAACATAAGAGAAGCGATCGATTATCGTGTACAAAAAGATCTGTCTTATCTGATATTAGCAAATATTTGGATCCTTTGGGATTATTGTCTCCAGTCATACTCTCTGCTAAATATATAATGCAGCAAATATGGAAGACTAAGGTCGATTGGGATACTCCCTTACCGCTTTCGTTTTCGGATTCCTGGTCTCGCTTGAATTCGGAACTAGAAACCATCTCAAAAATCTCATTACCCAGATATGTCCTCGTCGAGAATTATACGAGATGTGAGTTGCATGGCTTCAGTGATAGTAGCGAGATTGGCTATGGAGCTGCGATTTTCTAGAGAGTTCAAAGTCACGATAAGGTTACCGTTTCTTTACTTCGTGCAAAAAGCAAAGTTGCACCTCTTAAAACTTTATCCATTCCAAAATTAGAGCTGATGGCAGTTCAATTACTAGCAGATTTGATACATTTGGTAGAAAACACTTAGGCATGAAAAATAATTTTGGACGGACTCACAGGTCGTTCTTGCTTGGCTGGGTTCATCTCCATGTCGATGGAAAACATTCGTTGCCAATCGGGTTAGTCACATTCAGACTATTCCGCACGTTTCATGGAGATACATTCCATCTGAATTAAATCCCGCCGACATAGCTTCTCGTGGTTCAGTGCAAGAAAATCTATTGAGTCAAAATTTGTGGTGGTATGGCCCACCATTTCTTTCGCTTGCACGACAAAAATGGTGCGAGCAAGGGTTTCCAAGACAAAACATCGAATCATACGCGGAAATCGTGTTTAACGAGGAAAGAAAAACAGTTTTTACCACTACGAATGTCGCTGATTCATTAGATCGATTGTTAGAAACGTATTCAAATTTGTTTTCAATACAGAAAATTCTAGCATATTGTATCAGATTTTTTGTAAACTTTCGTTTGCGCAATACTCCAATAGAACGTCTTTCGGATAAACCGACTACTGACGAATTGGAAAGGGCGCTTATGTGGCTTGTAAAGCATACGCAAAATTCAGTTTTTTCGGTCATTATCGAAGCCATCAATAAAAATAAAACTTTACCAAATCAATTTAGAAAATTAGATATTTTTATAGACTGATGGATTTATTCGAAATTTGTTCAGAAATTGTAGCGACCTACCATTAGCCACTAAACATCCATTGTTATTGCCGGTTATCATAGATTAACCGATCTTCTCATAGAATATTTTCATAGCAAATATTTACATCCAGGCCAAAAAACTTTACATAACCTTTTGTTGCAACAATTTTGGATTACCTCTGCTAGAAAAGCCATATCGAGAACGATCCGTTCGTGTATAAAATGCTATAGAGTGTTGCCCAAAGCGTATAGTCCACCCGTCATGGCAGATTTGCCTGCCTATAGAATTTCTCAACTATCTGCGTTTTCACACATCGCTCTCGATTTTTGTGGTCCTTTCTGGATCACACCACTAAGGGGTAGAGGGAATAAAAAGAAGTTCAAATCGTATGTTTGTGTATTTGTATGTTTGGCGACAACTGCAGTTCATTTAGAACTAGCGGTCGATCTAACTGCGGAAGGTTTTATTTCATGTTTTCGAAGGTTTGTAGCGAGACGTGGTGCGGTAGTTTTTTGTTATAGCGATAATGGCACGAACTTCGTTGGCGGTTACAATCATCTTCTAGATTTGGCTAGAGAAGCGTCAGAAAAACTTTCACTTTTCAAGTGGAAATTCGCACCGCCATCAGGGCCTCATTTCAATGGGTTAGCGTTAAAAGTTTGAAAGCCCATTTGATACGCGTAGTTGGAGATCAAATTTTCTCCTATGATGAAATGTTAACGCTCATAAGTGAAATTGAAGCAGTACTCAATAGCCGCCCTTTATATTCTCAATCCTCCGATCCTAACGATTTAATTCCACTTACACCATCGAATTTTGTTACTTTAAAAAATCTAGTTCCTACAATTCCCGAACCAAACTTATCTGCTTTAAAACTGATTAGGTCGAATCGATGGCAACTAGTCCAGAAATTGTTCGCAAACTTCTGGAAAAGGTACAATTCGGAATATCCGAATACTTTGCAACAACGATCCAAATGGAGTAAACCATCAATAGAAGCGAAATTGAACGATTTGGTATTGATCAAAAATGAACATACTTCACCCTTAAAGTGGCCGCTGGGCAGAATTGTCGAAGTCCATCCTGGTCAGGATGATTGTATTAGAGTCGCTACTGTCAGAACTGCGAAAGGACTACTTCGTAGACCAGTGATCAAACTTTGTCGTCTTCCTTCTTCGAAATGATTCAATTTTCACGCTTTCTTCCTTCCTTTTTTTTACTTATTCTTTATTTTCGGGTTTAATTTAAAACGTTCGTTTTGGTGGCCAGTTATATTGCTGCACGCAGCAAGATTAGAAGTTTCGGTTCAGTTTTTATTTTCCTTATCGGGTTTAGTTTTTATGCGCGTTCGAGACGCATACGGTTTCCGAAATAAGTCGCGACAAGACGTAAAAGCAAGTTCGAGTCCACGTTCCTGGAACCGACGACAGCAAGATCGCCTTTTTCACCGACAGGGTACTGTTATCCTCGGTTCGCGGGCTCGAGTTGGCAACGCGGAACCGAAAGGATAACTATAAATTTCGCGAGCGCAAATTGGCGAAGGCGCCGTTCGCGGTCGCCGAAGTCGCGGGGGCGTGGCCTATTCCGCGGCCGCGGAGTCCGGCTCGCGACACTCTGTTTTCGCGGTCGGGTCGGTGTGGGTGACCGAAGCCCGTGGTTTCGCTGTCGAGGGATTCAGAAATGAGCAATGAATCTAAGTTTGAAAAGACATATGCGAGTGTAGCTGCTTTACCCGCATCTGAGGAGAAATTACAAACAAAAAATAAGAATAAATATATACATCCGAAATTTGATATCATTATTTCGAAAGAAGGTATGTCGTCGAAGGATATTTTACAGTATTTGATGACTATCGATCGTAAAAATTTTGCTGGACATCTTAAAGCCATCTATCCCATTTCGGACGAAAGAGTGGTACTCAAGTGTGAAGATTTTAGTCAACAAAAGGAATTAGAAGTAATACTCAAAGAGGCTGAATTGAGTATATATAATAGTAAGACTTACAGACGAACGATTACCGTTACAGGTTTACCATCCGGAGTAAGAGCTGAGTCTGTAATAGAACAAATCTACTCACAGAACGAGTCAATAAATAGCAACATGTGTAAAGAGGAATATCTAAAATCGATCAATTTTCTTGTAAGAAAAAAATGTAAAAATCCGAAGAAAGACAATATTATCTTTTGTGTTGACGAGAGCTTGCGTGAGAGAATATTGAACCTAAAGAAAATTTGTATAGGCTTTTTGATCTACTTTGTTGAAGAAGAGATCAATATTGCCCGATGTTATAATTGTAGTGGCTTTGGACACAATGCAAAATCGTGCAAATTAGCAAAATGTTGTGCCAAGTGTGGTGGCGAACATTCTTTGAGAGATTGTTCTAATGCGTTAGTCGAGTGCCCAAATTGTAAGCGTGCGGGTTTAAAGGAGCTGGGACATAAAGCGTCTCAACATAACAAGTGTGAAATGTATCGTCGGAGGGTACAATTAGAAGTGTTGAAGTCAGTGAAGTCATAGTTTTCAATTATTTGAATCTATTTCAATTTAATGCGGGTAGAGGCAAAGAAGCTTGTAGTCTTTTACAGTTTGAAGCTGATAAAAATAATGTTGATGTTATTTGTGTTCAAGAACCATACATATGGAATAATATATGGAAAAATTGGTTGAAATTCGGTAGTGGAAAATGTGTAACTTTTGTAAAAGATTGTTGGGAAGTCATTGAACTCTCACAATACAGCTATCCTGGAATGAATACTATCAGAATTGAAAATTTCAATGGCTCAAACATTGTTATATCAAATGTTTTTATAGAACCAACACGTAATCTATCAGGTACTTTAAGTATCTTAGAGCGCATTGTTATGGAAGTTTCAGGTCCACTTGTGATTGTGGGTGACTTTAATGCCAAAAATGAGATTTGGGGTGGTAATGTTACCGATTTAAGAGGTGAACAAGTCATGGATTTGATTGGGAGATGTCAATTTGAAATAGCGAATGATTTCAATTCTCCTCCTACTTTTTTGAGCTCTAATGGAAGAAGCTGGATTGATCTTTGCTTTGGAAAGAATGTGTATTTTGCTCATTGGGAGGTTCTTTCTGAAGATCTTCTCAGTGATCATCATGCTGTTCTTGTCAGAGTAGAATCAGTTGGGAGAAATTCTTCGAGAAATGAATTTGTTCATCAACGAACATTCAATCTTGGGAGAGCTGATTGGGAACTTTTCACAGAATACCTCCGAGAAGAGGTTCCAATTGAGTTCGATGGATTGTCTGCTCATGATGCTGCAGATTTATTTCAGAATTACGCAATGAGAGCTTGCGAAGTGGCAATTCCAATTAGTAGAAGAAAAAAGTCGAATAACTCAGTTTGGTGGAACAACAATCTCTATAAGTTAAGGAAGAATTGTCGCAAGTTGAGGAGAGAAGCTCAGAGAGAACGAGTTGAAAGTGAGAGAGTTCGTCGATTTCAAATATTCCAATCGAAAAGAACGATTTATAAAAAAGCTATAAAAGACGCGAAATTTGAATCTTTGAAGAGGAAGCTTGAAGAGACTTCTCCCAATGATCCTTGGAGCTTAGCATATAGAATCTACAAAATGGTCTACCATAAAAAACAATGTGGGAGATTGGTCTAATGACAAAATTTCTACAGCAAAAATCCTTCTGGAAAAATATTTTCCGTTTGATCACTTATCGGATGATTCTTTAGAACATACACAAATAAGACAACGAAGGATTGAATTTAATTCACGAGTTGAAATTCCATTCAATTTACAAGAGATAGGCCGTATAGTTGATAAAAGACCAAAGAGAAAAGCTCCCGGAAAAGATGGTTTTCCATCAGCGGGACTGAAACCTTTATTCGAAGCTGTCGGCGTGAATATGGTCAAAATCTTCAATCTCTGTTTAAATGAAGGCGTCTTTCCCAACATCTGGAAAGAAGCTAATGTAACTTGGCTTCCAAAACCGAATGGTGTTTTACGTCCAATTTGCCTACTACCAACGATTGGCAAAATTCTTGATAAAGCATTGGCTAGTAGATTATCGTACTATATGGAAGTGAACTGTAGGTTTCTCCTCATCAATTCGGTTTTAGGAGATGTCGTGGAACAGTTGACGCCCTCAAGTCAATCATGGGCAAAATTAAAAATGGTAGAGAAAGGAAAATGCATACAATCTTGATTACCCTCGATATCAAAAATGCATTTAATTCTGCATGGTATCCTCAACTTCGTAAATCTCTAGCGGAATGTGGTTGTCCTGGTAATTTGAGTAAAATTATCATGGATTTTCTAGAGAATAGGAAAGTCACATCTGAAGGAGTTGAAATCCATATGACGAGAGGTTGTCCTCAAGGTTCTTGTTTGGGTCCTGTTCTTTGGCTTCTCATTATGGAAGACTGGTTCCAAAGGCTGAATAAAATAAAATGTTCTGATGGAGTAGAATTAGATTTTCAAGCTTACGCTGATGACCAAGCTATACTTATTAAAGGATCGTCTCTGGCCAAAATTGAAGCTCTGTGGAAGAAAGTATGGCTGGCATGTCATCATTGGGCATCATCACAAAAACTTGAGTATGCTACTGAGAAGACGAAAGCTATCTTCTTCCCAGGAAAATCCAGAACAAGAGCTCCTAGAATTAAGATCAATTCATCATTAATAGTGCCAGATTCTTCTTTAGTTTATCTTGGCATCACTTTTGATACGGGTTTGTTATGGATAGACCAGATGGAAAACATAAGGGGAAAATTATCGGCTACAGCTCATAGGTTGAGAGCGGTTGTTGGAAGAAACTGGGGAACTGATGTTAAAATAGTTAGAGAAATATACTTGAGAGCTATTAGACCAGCAATTTTATATGGTGCCGAAATTTGGGGAGAAAGATCTTCAGATAGTAGGATTCAAAAACATTTAGCAGCGGCTCAGAGACCATTTCTTCTAGCAATTACTAAAGCTTATCGTACAACATCTAATGTGGCAATTCAAGTTCTTTCAGGTTGCCTTCCATTACATCTTGAAGCACTCATAAAATATCGTTTGAGTTTAGCAACCAACAGCTCAATATATGAGGGTGGTTTTGATCCGATTATTGCCGAACATCCAGCAAATACCCCTACAGAATGGAAAATTTTAAGATCAAATCATATGTTGAATGGAAGTCTCAGATATACCGACGCATCCAGAAGAGGTGTTAAAGTTTCGTTTGCCATATCTATAGATGGAGATGTGAGAGTAGGTAGATTACAAGACAACTATCCTGTTCACATGGCAGAGTTATTTGCTATAAGTGAAGCTTTGCAAATTGTTGGACAGGAGAAGGAGTTGAATATTATTACTGATTCTCGAACATCTTTATCTATGATATGTGATCCATATAGTCGTGGTTTTGCTCAGAAAGTTGGTTTCAAGATAAGAAATTTAGAGCAATCTGGATGTAAGGTTAATTTATTCTGGACGAGTGATCGAGATGACCCAAGATTAGCTCTAGTTGATGAAGCTGCTAAGGGAGCAATGAATAATTATTCAAGGCCTTATGAAGGTAAAGAAACTCGTAGGTCAATTGCTCTCTGTTGTAGGAAACGGAGTATAGTCAAATGGCAGCAAGAATGGACAGATTCTTCGAAGGGTAGATTGACGAATTATTTCATCCCCATAGTTCGAGAAATTTTGTTCAGTTTCATTCCCAAATCTATATTCTTGCTGACAGGACATGGTCCATTTGAAGTTTACTATCTGCGCTTCAATTTGAGAGAAACTACGGGAATTTGTGCGTGTGGGAATGGCGCTGAAACTGCTGAACACGTAATGTATCAGTGTTGTTTAGATTACAGAGTGCGTGCAAGAGGGAGATATTTTTCGACATCTGCAGAGCTGCATCGATTCAGACTGACCCTGGTCTCATCCAGCGAAGAGATTGAGAAATTCAACAGATTTGCATCTGAACTCCTAGAAGTGGTAAATGTGTAAGGTGATTCCGAATGTGTACGAAAGTTGCGTGAATGTGTGTGTGGGGGTCTTCTTTCCTGCAAAATTTTTGGAGTGTGGTTTGGAAGGTTGGGTTTCCTTGGCACTGGCTTTGTGTGATGTGTGGGGAAGGATATCGTTGTAGTGCCTTATACCGAAAGGTGGGTAGGCGGGAGTGCTTTTGAGTGCTCCACTGTATAATACTGTCGAGGGATACTCAGATCGGGTAGGATTTTTAGGACAACTCGAGAATCGCTTGTCCCGTGGCCGGTCTATGTTTGCAAATCGTGCGTTATGCTAGACGTAATGGCCAGAGCTGCGAGTGCGTTGCGAGTCCCGTGAGGGAAGATCAAGCCGCGCTGGTGCAGCGATCTCTGCGATGACTTAAAAAGTCGAACTCGAGTCGAGGAATGGTTTTCAGGATGCGGAGACGATACTTTGTAGCACGAATTGTTCACAACGTGAACAGAGGTCAAATTCAAAGTGGAAAGTTCGTCGTCCAGTTCGATCAGACCACCGGAAAAGCCGAATTCCTTGCACCGAAAGTCAGCATTTTCCGGTCGTACATTGGCCAGTCACGCCATATGACGACATCCTGCCGCGGACCCCACTTTGTAGAATAGTTTGCGTTAATATGTAGTATATAAGTAATAGTTAGTAAAAATAAATCAGTCACTCAACTCCACAAGTTCGATCCATTTTACCGTTGCCACTACGTACCACCCGTACCCAAACACAAGTTTTGATTCGGCAACAAATTGAACACAAGTTTCAAGTTATCAACGAATTGGGCACAAGTTCCAATTCACCTGTAGACAAAAAAGTGAAGTTACAACAAACTACACTTTCTTTGCACACGAATTATGACGATTTTGTAGCGAAGAGTGACGTGAAGAAAACTCTCGTATTTTTGGTAGACCGCTGGTGGTTTCTTTAGATAGATAGATAGATAATAGGTTTATTTTCTTCAATGTTACATAAATCTTAATATATTAAAGTTAAATTATTAATGATTGGATGCTATAAGGTTTTGAAACCTTCTTCGGTCCTTGGTGACTCTACTCTGATCCGGATCAGTTACGATTTGAATGTTAAATTTGGAAAATCTTATTCAAGTGATGCGTCTGTGGCCGACTTCGCTAATCGCGCCCGATTTCGGTATCGTCCCAGAGGGAAACCACAGAAAAACCTCTGGGCACGCGATTTACAATGGCTCTTAATTATGTGGTTAATTTTAACTTAATTATCTGATTCCTAATCTCCTCTGATTACTATCTTGAAGATGATAATTTAAATTAAAAAACAAAACGTATACATTCCTAATTAAAGTTAATAACAAGCAAACAATAAGAGAAAAGAGAAAAAAAGAAAAAGAAAGGAAAGGAAGAAAAGGGTTCCGCGAATTGGTATGTCAACGCAGGAGTAGTGGCACTTCTTCCAGATAATCGCGGACTTCGTCAGTTGGGTTTGGCATACTTTGGAGAATTCTGGCTGGTGGGAATGCAGATTTAATTTTCGGTTTCTTGCATATGGCTGTGCCCCGGAGCGACCACCAAGACAGCAAATTGGCGCGGGATTCTTGGTTGGAGCTGGAGAGAGTTCTGGCTGCGTAGGCGCTTCGTAATTTTCTTAGATGTTTAGAGAGGGGTGGCAGTCCGATGTTAGAATGTAGTAAACGTGATGGAAATATGGAGTCCAAGCGGAAGATGCTTCGGCGCAACCTTCTTTCGAAGGCGAGAAGATGGTAGACACGATGATTCGGTGCCGTGGAATAGAGTAGTGATCTGTATGAGATGACGGGTCGGATGAAAGTTTTATACGTGTTGAGGAGTGTTTGGGGCGCACAGCCCCGAAGATTTCCCTTAAGCGAGTAGATCAAGTTTGCTCTATTCCGGACTTTCTTGAGAACGTTGTTGATGTCGGGCTGCCAATTTAGATGCTGCTTGAATGTTACGCCTAGATAGATAATTTCCTTCTGAGGGTTGAGTTGATGGCCCCAAAAATTCAGGTTGATGTTTGATTTGTAGAATTTCGGTGTTCTTGACATATTTGAATGGTGAAAAAGTATAACCTGAGTCCTGTCGGGGTTGGGTGTTACTCTACATCTACGGCACCACTGGTCTAGGATATCGAGATGTTTTTGAGCCACACGGGAACAATCTGCTGCTGTTCTCCCGGTCGTCCACATAGCGGTGTCGTCTGCAAAAAGAGCGGATTCTGTACGTATATTGGAATATCATGCGAATAAATTAAGTATAGTATCGGTGAAAGTATTGATCCCTGAGGTAGTCCTGCTGATGGACAAAAAGCATTCGACAAAGCTGCACCGATTTTGACCTTGATTGATCGGTCGGTTAGGAATGACAGAATGAGTTTTTGAAGGTAAATAGGAAATCCTAGTCTGTTGAGTTTATAGATTAGCCCGGCGTGCCATACTTTGTCGAATGCTCTCTGGATATCAAGAAAAATTGCTAAAACGCACTGTGCTTCATTTAAAGCTTTTGTGGCGGTGGTGTCGAGCTGTGTGAGGGGATTCTGTGTGGAGTGCCCTGATCGAAAACCGTGCTGATTGTTTGGGATTACATTGTGTTTATCTGTGAATTGTTTAATTCTATCGCAAAGTATTCTTTCGAATACTTTGCCTATGACGTTTAATAGAGAAATTGGTCTGTAATTTACTGGGTTAGTTAAGTCTTTGTGCGGTTTCGGGACCATGACAGTCTTTACCATTTTCCAGGCTGTAGGAAAATAGCGAAGCTCCACACAGCGGTTGAATATCTCATGAATATATGTCATAATTTCCGGCGGTAATTGGCGTAGAACGGCCCGTGAGATGCCGTCCTCGCCAGGGGCTGAATTTTTTCCTGTCAGGACAGCGTGGTTAGTTTCTT